>STHB01000010.1:1284166-1304582 GCA_018908115.1 Anopheles rivulorum
TCAAATAGCAACTTGGTTAGACGAGCAATATCCTCCCCAAACTCGACCTCCAACAACGGTGACAACAACATTGAAATATACCTCAACCGTCACACCAACTCGAACTACGAAAGTGACAACAACCAAAACATCAACAACGCGAGTTACTCCAAACGATGCGTTTGAAACATTTAGCTCATCAAATATTTCGACGTCTGCTTTCTTGTCTACTTCTAGTATTACATTCATGAATAATTCCTTACAAAATAATATCTCAACTAATGTTGATGTGATTAGTAATTATTCAACGCCTTCAATGAATTTGATAACGTCTACTGAAAAATATGACAGCAATCACTCAAATCGTTTAGTACGTGAAGCGTTTTATAGTTGTTTTTTAATCATATTCAATGTCATATTGTTTGTAAGAATTGTATAATTATCAAATCGTTTAGCATGTTCTAACATAATAAAAAAACAAAAATCGTTTAGCATGTGAAGAATTTCATAGCTATTGTTATTCACATTCAATATCATACTGTCTGTAAGATTCTATAACTATCAGGTCATTAAGGGACAATTCAACAACATTAATATCCTGCAAATAATATACAGGTTGTACATGAAATAAAGTTCTATGTAAAATGCAGTCAAAAAAGTTTTTTTTTTTTTGAGTGGAGTGAGTTGCCACGACGATAATATAAAGTATTATAGTGGTATTGCTTAAATTATTTTGCAAGTGCAATTATACAGTGCGATCTCCCTGGGAATCATAAGTGCACCCATCGATTTTCAGCAGATCATGGATGTCATGCTTGGTACAATCCCGTGTACGTGTCCATATCTCTACGCCATTCTTATCGGCGGTTGCACACCCGAAGAATATCAGCGAAACATCAACCTTGTTCTCTACATCGTCTACAAGAGTATGGTTTCACCGTTGAGTTCGAGAAATGCAACTTCTTGAAACGTCATGTCAGGTATCTGGGTCAATTGTTAGATTCAAAGGGTAAGGGACCCGATCCGGACAAAATGAAGTCAATGAAGACGCCTACACCTCAAGATATCCGCAAGGCAGTGTACTCAGTCCCCTACTTTTCCTTCTGTATGTCAATGATTGTGTGAATGTTCTTTCATCTGATGGCTGCCTGCTGTACGCAGACGACATAAAAATCTTTTTGCCAGTATCCTCGTTATCCGATTATGTACGTCTCCAAGATTAACTCTTCTGTTTCAATGTTTGGTGCAATTCCAATGGTCTTGTTCTGTCTCCGGATAAATGTTGCGTAATTTCTTATGGACGTTCGAATAGCAAGCACGATTACTATCTTTGTGGCACTAAACTTAGTAGAGTTTCTGTCACAAAAGATCTTGAAGTTTGGCTTTATGAGAAACTTTCTTTTCAAGTTCAGATCGATAACACCTTGAATAAGGCCAAAAAAATGCTCGGTCTCATTGTTCGTATGTCCTCTGAAATTTACGATCCCTTGTGTTTAAAGTCTATGTACTGTTGCTGGGTGCGTTCTATACTGGAGAATGCGTCGATAGTTTGGTGGCCTGCCCCACTAACACTGGCTGATAGGATCGAGCGTATTCAACGGAAATGCACCCACGTCGCTATCCGTCGTTTTCTAGCGAGCCGATCAGAAATTCCTTCGTATCCCTTCCGGTGCCGACTTCTGAGTCTTGAACCTCTAAGAACGTGCCACTCCCACATCCAATCACACTTGATCGCCTGCCTCCTTTCCAACGATCTGGATGTTCCCGCTCTTCTTTCCTTGATTCCTATCTACGCTCCTTCTCGTCGCCTACGCAATAGACCCTCACTTCTTATTGCCTCCCGCCATTCTCGGCACGGCTTAAACGATCCTTTGATGCGAGCGCTTTCAGCTTTCAACGATTCGTACCTCCTATTCGACTACAACGTCCCAGTTTCCGAATTCCGCTCCCGTATTCGTCGTCCCTTCTATTTCCCTAGTTTAAGTCTTAGTTTTAAGAATTCATTTGTAAAACCCCAGCGGTAAACAATAATATGTTCAAACAAAGATCGTACCTAAGAGCAGTAAATAATTACGGCAATTACTTACGTGATAAGCGTGTAGTACGTCAACTACTGGATGAGCTTCTCAAGAGAGGTGAAAATTACAATGGTCCGATGCATACCTACATTCAACCACGTCAAGGAAATTCTACAGTCACCGCTTATGGTGACACACTACAACCTCTGCCTTGCGATAGTGGTTTCGATAGTCACGTCAAATGTTGGTATTGTAATCAGCATCGCTCATGGATTTTCAGACGACTATCTAGCACGCATCAAAAAGTTTACACCCGAAGGATACTGCTACAGGCATTAAGCGAGCGATTCCGATAGAGTTTAACGAGAGAAGATGAAGAAATAAGACGAATAAAGCAGTGTTAAGTTAGAGCTAGAACTAAACGATCGTCCAATTTATTTCGTCGCAGATATTTTTGGCTAACCGAAAGGGACTAATACATGTAGCAAATATAATAATTAGATTTCAAATAATTTAGTAACGAAACGAACATTTCACTTCGCATAAACGGACCGAAAGAAATCTAATAACTTTCATCACCCGCTTCTGCGACATAGGCTTCACAAATTATTTGCCAGAGAGCAACTAACGGAAAGGTTTATCACTGGTGTTCGACACGTTTGGAAGATTGCTGTTACCCGAGTGGCTTGGCATCACAATGGTCCTTACTTTGCGGGACCAGCAAACCCGTCCGCGTAACAATTGAAATATTGCTTTTCTATTTTATTTTCTATTTTCTATTATGAGGATTTTTTATGTTCTTACTTGCTTCAGATCAGATGTTAGAAACTCATTTCATTGGCGGGCCGCATTCACACATTTTCGATAATTTGCGGGCTGCAAAGTTGAATTTGAAAAGAAAATCAACATGGTTCAACAAACTACGTTTTAAAAATGCCTGAAAGTGGGTTACTTCAATAGCGCTGGGAAGAGCGTTTAAATGTAATAAAGACTGGAGAGCTACCGCCCGCTTTGAGTAAACTGTTTGAGAGGTTAGAGCTCGACAGTCTTCAGGATTGGGTGTTGAGCCAGAGCTTATTCAACGCAGAATGATTTTCGTTTGGATCAATCCACTACACACCAGATGCTCAGGCTTAAGGAAGCATTTGAAAACAACAGGTCAACATTAAAGCCCACTGCTGTTGCCTGGAAAAGGCTTTCGATAACGATTGGCATGGTGGACTAATTCACAAACAAGCTGGTTTTAGACTACCTTTGTGTTATGGAGCACCCTGTTTTATACCGCCCTCGCACTGACAGCCGCTCAGCTATCGACATGCAAATCTCATATGCGTGATGTTGCGTGAGTGACCAAGGGCGGTGACGTGTAACAGACAAATTGTAAATAAAATATGTAATATTCGTTTGTGTCTAAGTACTGTTTCATCTCATTCAAATAATCTCGGACACCATAACACAGATACAACACTATGTACTTAGTTAAGATCAGTAATATTTACTTGGATGGAAGGGCGTTCAGGGTGGCTTTGAGCTCAAAAATGTCTGACCCCTTACCCATTTCCGGAGGATTACCTCAAGGTAATTTGCTGAGACCTCTTTTCCACGTCTTGTACACAGCACATGTACGGAAATGTATGGCAATTTTGACTGTGTCGCACAGTTTTGGTGTCCATATCAGTGTTCTAGTATGAGCCATGGGTTTAATTTGAGATAACCAGATATAAAAAATAACTTTTGTTAGTATGCATATTATGACAATACGGCTCTAAGCCGTCATAATCAAACATAAATAAATAGTATGCATATTATTGACGGAAACACCATCGCTGTGATGTTTCCAGGCGCTGTTGCGCCTCCAGGCGTTGTATGCTGTTGCTAGGCAACTCGATATAAAATGTCACATTTGAGTAGCACAAGAGAAGAGATTTAAGAAGCAACCAGCACGGCGGAACTATCACATCACTCTCATAAATTATCGAAATATTCAGTAAAATAAAAGGGCTCAATCGTAACACATGTGTAAAACTGATAAACGACCAACTTCCATGACCAATCAACTATATAACTTTATTGGTTAGTTTTGTATTTTGCACATAGTGTTTTAACTGACATTCTGCTTTTTGTCGCTGGTAAATATGGAACATGGTAATGCTAAAATAATTTAAATGTACCCATTATTTATTTATGAACTAACATATTTCATCACACTTTGATATTTATGGATAACATAGTATCATTCTTGTCTACTTCAATTATATCAGTAGAGTAGTCTACTAGTTATTAATGTCGTGTTAAGATAAGCTGAAAGCACCTACACAGTTCCGGTAGATATAATAATAAATAATAATATTAATATTACAGCAAAAATATTATTTTATATTCTTCAACAATCTCCACTTTTTATAAACTGAACTAAATACAAAACTATAGATACAACAATGCTACAACATTTCAAATGTGTTATAAAATTCATAAAAAGATGGATTCGCACATTAAAAATTTACCGTACTATTTAACTATTGTTAATTGAAAATGAAAAATTTACTGATAAACAAACTGTCTAATAAAACATACGATCACAAAAGTTACAAAGAGAAAATAATCAAATTTATAATAACAAAATAGTTGTGTATAGCAATCAAAAATGTTGGTTGTTGTCATTTTTTACTATATTATGGACAAACTACACAAACGCGTAACAATCATTTGAAACAATTTTGTAGCAGTGCTCATGAATGTTGATGAGTTACTCGCTCATGGTTTCATGGTTGTTACAAATTTGTTACAAACTTGTTTCGTGATTTCGGCACGAAACAAGAAATAATCAATCGTACATTGAAGGATGAACGCTGGAAATAGACTCATTTTGTGGTTCGAATTATGCATCTGTACAAACAAAATGGGAGTCAAAATGTGTGAGAAACTTGCAGCCGACACGACCACTCGAAACAGACATCAGAACATTTGTTTGAGTTACTGTGAATGTTACAAAACTGTTTCAAATGATTATTCTCATATGCGCGTTGACGTGTTAAACATTTGGTGCAGTCATTTCATGAAATAAAGAAAATATACTTAAAAGATATATGCTTCAAAAAAACCCTAATACATGTAATTAAAAAAATCTAAATTCAATTTAAAATAGCCCTAATAATAGATCTACAACATTTGGAATGGTCTAGATTCAATAGTATCATTCTGTCGTTGATGCTACTTGTGGTGCATAAAATACACAATAATAATTATTGACAGAACGACGAACCTCAATGTATTGGTTCGGCTAACGATTGCGTCTCACTTTTACATTATATATCCAGACTATGTGTTGAGATTTTTAATCCTACTTTCACTTGCAATATAATATGTTGTATTATGTACTCTGCAATATGGCTCGTTCCATTGTATATTCGATAACGCATAGCTTAACATGTCAGATGCAGTTAAAAACTTTACCAGACCGTAACCTACTTTCATAGGACTTCCCGGCTGTGAATAACGTAAGCAACAGGTGTAATAAGCCGTTAGAGTAATGATTATTCATACATTTTACACACATATAGTTTTTGTATTTTGTATGTAGAGCTACATTTCGAACAAGGGTAGCGAGAAATATGCGGTCATTTATTGCGCAACAACAGTTCTTGTTCATTAAAATGTGTATCCAAGGACTGTTCTGAGCTATGTTTCAGAGAAATTTGATCATCGTAACATTTATCGCAATTTAGAACCTTATAATATAACAATTTCCAATAATTATAACTCCGCTTCGTAAGTAAATGTATTACACGCAAAGAACACACTCATATCTCATGAAGTAAATTTTAAATTTGCCTTGTTGATAAAAGTTTGTTAGCGTTAGAGTTATAGTTGTTGAGTTCAAACCAGCTCTTAGGTAACAAAAGTTGTATCTTCTTAAATATATGGATAGCGTGTAAAGACGAATTTACAGTACAGTAAGCTTTCCGCATAGTGTAATTACGCAAACTTTTTTTTCGTAAGGATAACGTTGCTTAAAACATTGCATTGAAGACAAACTAAATGCTAACTGTAATGCTTTGCGGTGTAATAAGTATGTAAATACCTTTATAGGTATGTAAGCCTTCAACACTTCTTTCAGTGAGCCACAGTAGCATCTTCTATTGCTCCTTCTTCTTCAAGTTTCGACAAAAACTTCATCATTCGTGTTTGTGGATCCATTTGCCGGGCTAAATCAATTAAGTCCAATAACTTTTTAATGCCAACAAAAATGCGTCGTCCTTTTAAGCGTTTGTAAATGGCAGCCAACTCATTGCGTCCAAACACATCAGGTTCTTGTTCGAGGACAGCAATCAAATGATCTGCAGTCGATAGGTTCGGTACATGCAGAACAGCAGTAAAAGCTGACAGCATTTCCATGTCTTCTAATACTTGTCTAAAAAAAACATTTCGAGATATTTTAATCGATTATTGTAATAACATTATTTGTTACCAATATATTACATACCTTCGGCTTGTAGTACAGAGGATAAGAAGCTTTTTCCCTTTTGGTGGAGGTTTCTTCAGCAACACCAAAAGCGCCTGCAGCGTAAGGTTAGAGTACCGAGGACCAATCGGCCCATAATCCAACAATCGTTCAATATTATCAACGAGGATACAACTGAACGTAGAACGATAGGCGTCGTCAAAATACTGATGAAGAGAATAATATGATTAACTCAAGGATTATTTACCATTATCTTTGTAAATATATATATTATGTCTATTACCTTGCGTATTTGCAAACATTTGGCACTCTCTGTAAAGCCAACCATTTCATCCGGGCTGCAAACTTTTACGAATGGAAAATCGGACAATTTCGCCAGTTTTGCTGCTAAAGCAGTTTTTCCTGCGTTTGGTGGGCCTTCTAAGAGTACCGATACCAATCCGGATCCTTCTGCACCTCGGGCCTGTTCAGTGTACAGAGCACCATCTTCAAGAATATGGGCAACCGGTAAGCCCCAATTGATAATTCCTCGAGTTAAATAATTTTCGAGAGCTTCTGCTGCCGTACCAAAGGCCTGAAATAGACATACATAAAAAAGGTATCGTCAAAATATAAATGTTTAAAAAAGAACAAATTAATACAAAGTACCGCGATTCAATCTGAATGGAAATTAAATGTCCGGTATTTCAAATCGTGAAATAACAAAGACCATCAACGGAACAAATTTAAGGGGTAAAAATTTTAGTGCTTTAACATAGCTTACCGGTTTGATGTCATTTTCGAACGCGTGCAGAAAGTCTTCTCTAGTCACCATTAATTTTTCCATAGCTGCAGGATCGACTTCTACTTTCGAAGCAGCTTTTATTAAACGGTTCATTGCGGTGGATTGTGCAGCACGAACCAAACCTTCCAATTCGGCACCACTAAAATTTTTAGTTTTGACACCGAGCTCCCGTAAGTCTACGTCTGGTGCTAGCTTCTTGAATTCCTTCATACGTCGAGTATGGATGGACAAAATTTGCACACGACCTTCCTCATTGGGGAGACTGATTTCCATTTGCACTTCCAGTCGACCAGGTCGTAGCAAAGCTTCGTCAATCATATCTCTTCGGTTAGTCATTCCGATGACTAGAATGTTATTTAACTGTTCAACTCCGTCAATTTTTGCCAACAGTTGATTGACCACGGTATCATGTACACCGGAATTGCCTCCAACAGTACCGCGAGCTTTGCAAATCGCATCGATCTCATCAAAAATGATTATGTGTAAACCGCTTGCTGGTCCGAGCTACACGCACATGAGAAACAAATAATATTTCAGATAAAGATTCAAATTAATTAACATGTAAATATAAATAATATTATTGAAGTATAAATTAAAAAACACTCTTAACATTTAAACAAACAACAAAACATACATTTTATATCGCATTGCAACGTGTTTTACTTACCCTTTTCTCTTCTTCTTCCGCATCCGCAAATAGTCGACGCACATTAGCCTCCGATTCACCAACATATTTGTCTAAAATCTGCGGACCATTTACTATCTTTGGTTCACGAGCGTTCAGCATTGTGCCAATCTGCCGAGCCATAAGAGTTTTACCGGTACCAGGAGGACCATACAGTAGAATGCCTTTTACATGCTTACAACCTAGTTGCTCCACAACCTCTGGTGGAAAAACACGAGATGCAAATGCACGTCGAAAGATAGCATTGAATTCACGATCCAAGCCACCAATACCCATTCTTCCGAAATCCCAATCAGGGTTAATAATGGACTGTCTAACGGCCGTAACACGACCCTTCGAACGACCAACAAGATTTAATCCGGAACCTTCTGCTTTTTCAAACGTTACTACTGTGTTGGCTAACAATCGGCCAAAATTGACTCGTTTAGGTTCAACAGAACCTCCACCAGACCCATTGCTTGAAGTTGAAACGCCACTAGCCATGGCGGCGGCATCTATAACTTCGAGGGTTTTCACCGCCAAGCAGAGAAGTTTTTTATCTTGAAAATTAAAAACCAACGGCTGTCCGACGGTCACTGCTAAACCCGCAAATTGCAATAAAAAGTCTCTAGCCATTTGATCACTGTCGTACGGTTCGTGCGTGACACTGTGCAATGGAAGAAAAAAAGAGAGATAGATACAAATTTTATTCGATATAGCTTTAGTTAATTAACACCATCAAACAAACTATTAATTTCTTCACTTACGTTTTTTTCTGCAAAAAATCCACTTCTAAAGCAATACTGCAAAGCACTTCGGAGGATCGTTCAAAATGATATGGTTTAACGCTAATGTCTTGGTTAATCGAAAGTGTTGCCCATTTTCGCTGAAGTAATGAAAATCCTATGGTTCCAGGATTAATTTCTCCAGCAGCGGTACGTTCGATGTAAAAAATAAAATGCTGACCTGGCGCAGTCGATACGTCGATATACCTGAGAAAAAACCAAGCATGCACATGATCATGTATATATTTGTCAGCTGTACTTATTTACACCTAATATACAAATTGAAGATAATGAATTGCAATAGTAATAAAAACAGTATCACTACTATAATAGCAATCGTTTCTTACTTGATATCCGAAGGGAAATCGCCTGCGCTAACGATGGCTCTGTTCTTGAGCGACAATTCATCGGTGGGGCACTTGGCTGCTTTCATTATCTTAAATGAAAAAAGTGGGTGTTAAAGATAAATTTTCTATCAGAATATTTTATGAAACATAGCAACAAAATACATCACTTACCATTGCCATAGCGAAGATTTAGTGGGATTCCTTTTCTCTATTGAATGTATATGTTTGGATCTAAAATCGATAATCCAGTGGCTTGCTGCCTTATTGCTTTCCTTGGAAGGAATATTATGACGAAGGAATATTAAATATGTCCTGAATTTTGGTGTTGGAATGCACAAAGTTTACTGCATCTAGCTGTACTTCAAAAAAACAATGAAAATTGTTATTAGAAAAAATCGCAGAGCAAAGATGTTACATATTTGTCAACTGACCTTGATGAGAGTAAATACTGATGATAGAAACACAACCAGTATACCGTGTGAAGAAATCTTTGCACGAAGCACTAAGCCAGTACAATACGCAACATCGAAAAATACTGTATCGAGCACTGAACATAGGAAAACAGCTGCGCATGCACCAAAAATGACTGTGGCATGACCAAAGTCTTTTGTAAAGCAGGGTCAAACATGACACAGCGACGAGTTTCAAGGTAAATAGAATGAGATGCACCATATTTATCGTATGGCCATCTGTACCAAATCCAATAAAATGATTGTGTTGCACTAGCGACCCAACTACGCAACTGATATTCTCTTATAATGCACTGTGATTCGATGTAGATTTCCACGTGGTGGTTAATTTGCTTAGAAACGGTTAAAATAGCTCGTTTAAGTATCCTTTCATGTTGCTTTTTTTTATTTTGTAAGAACGGTCTGGCCGTATTAAACTAATTTTACCACGTAGCAGGCTAGTCAGACCGTGCTACGGAGGGACGGTCTGAATGGGATTTGAACCCGGTCCGGTCGTGTTAGGGACTAGCGCCGTTGTCAAGTACACCACCGGGCCGCCCCCTTTCATGTTGCTTGTTGCTGTTTATTTTCTTAATTTATTCTATAATCTATGTTTTATTTAAATTCAAAATATGTTCAGGCCTAGGTTTTAGTATTGAAAAAACATTTGATTTATTTATATTTAAATTATATGGACTAAATTTGTCAAACATCCCCAATTTCTTATATATCTTGGTAATATGTGACAGTTAGGTTGTCGACTTGCATTCACCTACCTACGATGTAAATACCTTGGTAAATATGTCCGAATGACAGCTGCGCAAGACCTATTCTAGATTGTATCAAAATTTGCGAATTGGTTTTTACTAAAAGTATTTCTTGCTGAATGGTCAATATTTGTGTTCGTAATACAAGAGCCAAAGATATACTTTGCTTCGATACAGGATTTGTATTCCTTAACTCAGTGCTAAAACAGTGTTCACAGCGACAAAAATGTAGTAACTATATGGAAAATCGTAATAATTGATGCTGAAAAGAAAAGGAAGAAGAAAAGATGCCATTCCAACTATACGACGCTTAATCTTGCAGTCAAATCTGGAAACCTTTGAATTTTAATTTGGTGCAGTTGATCTGTGGTTTATATCGTTTCCTATCACTTTTACTAAACAGTGTTGAGAAAAATTAAACTCTGTGCCTCAATGTGACCTTAATTCATTGCATTACACCAATACCGAGCTACAGCCCTGAAAGAATTCCAGCGTGCTAAATCAAACAAAGGACATACAATTACCCGCAGAATATTGAAAAAATGCTGAAAGGTAGGTTATATTTTGTAGCCAACCTGGAAACGTTTTACGTGATATGTAAAACAAGTGCTTGCATACGTACTCCATAAACAACATATTCTAAGCGAGAACATAACTTAAATCATTCTTAAGCAGCGCCATATCTTGATGCATACCGCACTCGTCTGTTGGCGTCTGTTGGCAAATTTCAAGGAGTGTACATATATTATTAATTAATTCTAACGCCTTTTTCTCCACGATCTACTGCAATGTATATTTTGGAGTGGGAATGAATTATCATATCTTTAAATTAATGTAAGTTACACAGAGTAGCAACAATTTATGACATGCACAATTTTTGTCGTCACAAATTTTAGGTCGACGGACTCGAAATGCTGAAAAGGTTTCTGTCAAATCTTTTCATGACGACACTGCCAGTCCAAAGCGCAAGGATATTAAGTACGCCCCTGAAGACCATAACGACAACGTTAAAACGGATCAACAGATAAATAACAGTACTGCTAAGCTCCATGTGGTGGAACCTATGAAACTTCGGGGTGGTCGTGTAAAAACATCGGACATATCGCAATATTTAGAGAAAAAAGCCAATCCTAAAATTAAAGATGTCATAACGTCTATAACTCTACCGCAAAGTGAGGATCAAATAATCGATATTACAAACGAAAATGTGGATGAATCCTTCGAGGTGCAATTGTTAGATTCGCCTGCATCAGACGTAAGAAACGAAGTAATTGATACCAAACAATCAATTAACAATAACATATTTTTACAAGAACCAGTTCTAAGTCTAAATTTCGCTAAAGTATCAAACGCTCAAAACCATACATTAAAAATTATACACAACTCATTTCTAACAAACTCAGAAATAAAAACTGATCCCTTCTCATCGTCATTGCAACCAAAGATAAATTCCTTCTGGAAGGCTAACAATAGAAAAAGCTCTGAAGATCAGAAAAAGACACCAATTGCAAATGTTGAACAGCATGTATTAGATCTCTCTAAGCCGACACAAGTGACTAGGATCGATTCTACTACCACTGTGGAACATTTACTGCACGATGAAGACAATTCTTGCGATAGTGGTGACAGCGGAGTTGTCATCCTATCAGGATCCGACGGATCTGTTGTAACGTTGTCGCATATAAATGACCAAACCGAATCGACGATGGGCAGCGACCAAATAGAAAATTCAGAAAAACAAAAAAAACCATCCACTCCTCATCGCATTTTGTGCCCATCGCCAGTTAAAAATGCGATAGTCTATTTGCAAAGTCCACCTGGACTGTTAAATGTGGCTTCTTCGGATAACAATCGTAGTAAAAGACGTACCTGTAACAATAAAACTCGAAAAAGGTACTTATGAGGTTCAATTGTTTACTGCTGTGAGGATCTTGATTGTAACCATTTTTTTCTATTATCTTGAAGGTTGGTCGTTACAGATGATGCAAATTCTAACGGACTAGCAGCACACGGGAAAACTGAATCAAATCCACAAAAGCAAGATGATTCTGAAAGCGAGATGCGTACTGCAATAGAATTGGAGGAGAAAAATAATTTAAAAGTGCAAAACCGTCAACTTATTGTAGGGTCCGCAAACTCTAGACAGACTGGCTGTAGTAAAAAAATTACAGAATTCTACCCTATTAGACGAAGTGTGCGCAAAACAAAAAAAGAGGTACAAGTGGAACGGGACCGTGATATCGAACAAGCCATTCGGGAAGGACGCGAAGAAGGACTGAAGGTAAATGAAAATTTATTACTATGAAGTCGTGTTTTGCATTACACTGTCACACAAAAAAAGTTAATTTAGATTAACATTTCAATTTGTTGATTATTATATGTTGTCACCACCAATTGAATAGTTGTTTAACTTGAAATTTATTGTTGACTTTAGTCTGTTTCTTGGAATTTACTTGTCACTAGTTTATGGTGAGCGTGGGGTAATTAATAATGTAAAACAATTTATTTCTTACTATGTTATTTTCACAGATCGAGCATTTTGATGGAAAGGGTCGGGGTATTGTAACAACACGCCCTTTTTCTAAAGGTGAATTTGTTGTAGAATATATTGGCGACCTTATAAGTGTTTCCGAAGCAAAACAACGAGAGCAAATATATGCAAAAGATGATAATACTGGTTGCTATATGTACTACTTCAGACACAAGAACCTTCAGCATTGGTAAGAATATATTTACGTTGTTATTTGTCCATCTCCCCTACTGAATTCTGTCATGTTTGCTCTTTTTAGTATTGATGCAACAGCAGAGACTGGAAAGCTTGGACGGTTAGTTAACCATTCTCGAAATGGTAATTTGGTTACCAAAACTGTACCCATCAATAATCGACCACATCTTGTTCTTATTGCCAAAGAGGATATAAAAATAGGTGTTGAAGTGACTTACGATTATGGAGACAGGTCAAAAGAAGCTTTACAACATTATCCATGGTTGGCATTGTAATTACGCATAAACAAAAAAAAAACAAGTTGCTTGGTTGACGGCTTTTTTTGTGAAAGGCCCTAATTCTTATTAGTTTGTAATTTATGTGTTATCGTTATAGTTTATGTTTGTAATGTAATACGAAATTGTGTATATGTCATTCTCGGTATTTGCAAACAAACAGTTAAAATGGAAGATATTTAGGGAATAAACGAACGATAAATAATGTGGCTCACTAACAATTAGTTTAATTTTTTTGTTTTTCTGTAAGGCACTGTAATGTGCGACAAGTTTTCCTTAATTCTTAAAGGATTAAAGGGGTAACAGATTACTGTCACCTTAAATGTACAGACCACCTATATAAATCCTACAATCAAAATCCAACCACAAAATATGTGGTTGGTGTTTTTTCACGTAACTTTCTTTTATTTATATTTATTATGTCAATTATTTGATATAATTTTTGTTCAGGATATCTCGATTCATTGATACAAAACCTACCAACAGAATGGTTGATTAGCAAAGATAATTTTTAAGGGTTTCCTTTCTACGAAACAAATGTTTTGATCCTAAATTTGTCAAATATCGATACTTTATTTTGAAAAAGTTAATCTAAGGCAACATAAATGATGATAAACTGATTCGCGAATACTTACAGTACATGTTAAATAAAACAACCTGGAATTAAGGGCGAGTAGATTTAGAGCTATTTTTATGTGAACCCTGCTAGCACACTATTAAACGAATCGATATTAATTTCATTGATCCAATATGCTGGTTTGTATTACATAGAAATAAAATACATATGTTTATTTCCTGGTAATGAATTTTAAGAAGAACCATAGCCATAAATATTAAAAAGTACATCCTTTCTGCGTTAATTACCTTTTAAACTTTGTTAGTTCATACTCGTTAATCACCATAAACAAATCCAATGTTTTAACGAACGATGTGTCGGGCCGTAGAGCACAATTAAGAAGCACCATTATCGATTAAATTGTCCTAATTGGAAAAAATCTCTTGAAGTCGTATAGATGAAACGCCACGAAAGAAGCCTAAAACGCACTTTGAGTGAAAACATGTATTAGGACATTGGGAAAAGCAGATTGGTAGCGATATACAAATCACTATGATTTAAGTTTTGGTACCATACGTTAATATAGTTGAAATGTTCGTGAGTAAGCTAGTATCTAATTTGTTTTACTGTTGTGTGAATAAAATAAGTGCATAACGAAAATATCATAATATAAATGGAGTTTTGAGTATTTTCAAGTATACAATTGTTTCCATTATTGAATAGGAATTGAATAGGTTGTTTGCGAAAAGCCAGCCCGCCAGTTTGCAGATGTCTAGTTTAGCTATTTAAACGGCTGTGCATATTGTAATACTATGTGGCACGATGAACTACAACGGGAGGTTTACTTCATTAAGCGAATTTCGATACATAGAAAAATTATACATTACTATTTCTTTCAATGTAACACGTTTACTAATTAAAAATGGAATTATCAATGCTCGGTTCATCTTATCTGATGATTGTCTTGAAGTTATACGTTGCTTACTATATTGATCTCTTTGGGAGATAAGGCCTTCGAGTAGTTAGTTGTGTTAGTCTCATTATCCAACCATTGTTTTCTTACGTTAGAAAATGTCGATGTCCGCTGGTGAGCCACACGCCTTTCTTGTTCATATGTTACTCTGATGTTAGGCGCTAACACTAATCATCTTTGTCCTTTCTGAATCACTAGTTCATTACACTCAAAGGCAGAAAGGAGAGTTCTTGTCTCAATGCCTTATTGAGAAGCCAACAAATTTGACATTAACATACGCTTTGGTGGGATTACAAAAGCGTATTTTTTTCAAATTTATGTTAGAACAGTCTGGCCGTATTAGACTAATTGTTACCACATACGCGGATGGTTATACCATGCTACGGGTGGACGGTGCGAATGGGATGTTGGACCGGTCCTGCCGTACGGTACTGGTGCCGTTGGCAAATACACCACCGTGTCGCCGTTCAAAAGCATTTATTGCATAAAAAAATTAATATTTAATACGCTCTCATATGGATTTACAATTTATCGAAAAATGGAACGTAAGAAACAATTGATGCTTATCCATCAAGTTTTTTTTCAATGTTTTCGTTAGTTCGTTGCATTAGGAAACTGAAAACTAAAAATTAACACAAAGCAAAATGTGTGCCTTTTAGAGCACAATATGTCCAAAGTGACATATTTGGAGGCCTTTATTTTTCAAGACTTTTTTTCAGTACAACATCAACCGATGTTTGATGACATCACTAGCTAAACAAATCAATATGCAGGCATACATTAACACAGGACACCCGCGAGTAAATAAAATAAACAACCAAAATTAAAGTTTCGTACATTTGGTAGTCAAGCGCGTTCAGAAAACGTTAGTACCATTCGTGCCGTTAATGTATATGGAACTCTGGAACAATATATCAAAAGGTGGCAATCGAACTGCTGCAAAAAGCAATAGATCAAATAAATTACGGTGTGGAAAAGTAAACTGAATTCTAAAAATGGACAGTTGCCCTTGTAAACGGTTTGCTTTGTCTAGTTCGTAGACAGATTTTATATGTGAAACTTTACCAAGTAAACATTAATTAGTTACATTAAATCCAAACACATACCATAAAGTAATTTCGGCGATCAACAATTTGGGGAAAGCAATTTTAATAGAAAATTACGTTATCACACATCACAAACCTACAATTGTTAGAGGGATAGTTAGTAACACGCTACTTCGTATAACGGACATGTCTTCATTTGCAACATCGCCTGAAAGGAAATGTATAAATTCGTTATACATCGCTAAGGTTAAACGCAAAATCAAAATCAATCTGTTATTGTTTTGTTGTTTTGCCTTTCGACTCACGGATAAAATATGTATTTGAATTACACCCTGACATTCATCATCTTCATTACCATGGTCTGCAATTTACAATCGCTTGTATTGATAATTTTAATGGTAGTCGCAGTTAACCATTCTACAACCATTCGTTCTCTTTACTCCGGTCGCTTTTCGCTATGCTTTCTGGTGTGTTCTTCGGCATTCTTGGTAAATTTTTTCCTATCTTTTAGAAATTCTTCAGCTAGATCTGCCCGTAAAGGATGTTCTGGCTCGGGATCGTTAACAAGTTCTATCAGGGCTTGAATAACTGCAATAATAAAATAAAATAATTTGTTTTCTTGGTGCATCATCCAATAACAATACTAACCTTGATCTGTTTTTGTTGCCGGCTTCCAATTCTCGGCACTTATGATAGGCAGGCAGACCTGTCCCTTTTCATCTATATTTGGATGATATATTTTAGTTTTAAACGAAATCTTTGGTGGTTTGAAAGGGTATTCGGCTGGGAAATTTATCTCTATTCTAAAAGCACCCTTGTTGTACGGAACATTGTCCTGTGAATAATAAAAAGAAGATTATTACGTGTTAATTAGTGATATGAAATAAAATAGACCCACATCGCCATACGTTTTTGGCGAAGCTATGCGGAAGAAAGATAGTAATTAAAAATAAACTTAGACATGTTTCCGCTTGCCATTCATTTAGAATTCAATGTTACCTGAAGAGATAACAATTGCAACGAAACATGCATTCAATTTAAATACAACTTTCTAGTATTGTTCTTACCGGTACAATCAATCCGGTCCATAGCAGCAAATTAGCTTCATCCACAATAATGTCCCGAAAAGATTTCATTCCCGATGCGCGGATGTCTGCTAGCTCCTGTACAAAAAGAATGTACATATACACGCACACAAGATATTTTTTATAAAACTATTAAGTATTGCATGTTGTACAGAAACGGCACTGCTTACAAAACTATGAATTTCTCATAAATACGGTACTATATTGTATCACATTACACAAGGCCTTTGCACCAACTCTAATTATGATCCCAATGATTTTATTGACACTGAAAAATCCGTGCAAACTGAATGCTTACGGAAAGCACGTATGCCCTTAAAGGATTTCTTTTCACAAACTGTTGTTAGCGTAATATTTTACAACTACTATGCAGGATAATATAGTTACCGGATCACAGAAAATCTTACTTTTTGCAATCTCCTTGTGGCTGCCATTTTGCTCAAGTTTCTTAAAATAAAAAATTGTTGTTTGCAATTTGACAGATTGTTTTCCTCATCATCAAGATCAAGGTGGATAATAGCATGAGGTGGTTACTGTTCACAGAGTGCACGAGTGTACACGATTGCTTCACGAACCGTGATATTTATTGACACAAAGGTGCCGTTCAGAAGTGGCCGAAATAAATTTATTGCAACATTGGTGTGACGGAGGCAACATTGTTGTATTATTGTTGTTCGTTGCATGGAGTGTCTATTAATCATCAACCAGAAATTACACATTTACCAATAGCATGTTTCATTGAATGAACACCATTTTAATTAGCAGCAATAAAAAAAGACTGGAAAATCCTGATGATCGAGGACACAGTTGTCAAAAGTTTGTACATTGAAGGACCTTGCAAACATCAATAAAAAAACACGAGGCTCATTTCCAGTGTTCGATTCGGAATGGGTAAAGTTCGCGAAAGTAAAAAATACGTTAATTATGCGAGAAAAAATAAGTTTAAAAACATTAAAGCGCGCCGTACAAGGACAGATGGTAACGACGGGAAACACAGTTCCAGCCAAGATGAGAACCAATTATGTTTCTCACAACAAAAATTGAAGCAGTTAAAGCGATCCAAGTTGCATCTTTCCGTCGGTGAAGAGGAGGAAGAAATCAAAATATTGTCCCAACGTTACTCGGAAGAAGCAACACGCGTTACCGGTACGATTGAAACATTCATGGAATTCCCCCTTTCGAAGAAAACACTCACCGGGTTAAATGAAGCGAATTTCACCAAACCTACAATCATTCAACGGGAATCGATTTTGCCTGCATTGTGCGGTGAAGATATTGTAGCAGCAGCGAAGACAGGGAGTGGCAAAACGTTAGCCTTCGTAATTCCCATCTTGGAGCGATTGTATGTGGAAAAATGGACCCGCATCGATGGTCTCGGAGCGCTCATAATAACTCCTACACGAGAACTGGCCATACAAATATTCGAAACGACGGCACAAATTGGAAGGCATCACGATTTTACTGCAGGCCTACTGATCGGTGGACAAAATCTGAAGATCGAACGAAATCGGCTACACAACTTAAACATCATAATAGGCACCCCAGGTCGTTTGCTACAACATATGGATGAGAATCCTCTATTTGATACAACTAATTTGAAGATTCTGGTACTGGACGAGGCTGACAGGTGCTTGGATATGGGATTCGCAGCGACAATGAATTCCATAATCGAAAACCTTCCGGACGTACGTCAAACTTTACTGTTTTCTGCTACACAGACAAATTCGGTCCGCGAATTAGCTCGAGTCAAACTCACCAAACCCAAGCGCATTGCTCCACACGAGCATGAGCAAATCGCTACACCTAGCAAATTGCAGCAAAGCTACGTGGTAGTAGATCTTCCTGCTAAACTGACTATGTTATGGTCATTTTTGCATACACATCCAAAGCAAAAAATCATCGTGTTCTTCGCTACTTGCAAACAGGTTAATTATTTCTACCAAGTTTTCAAAAGACTGCGTCCTGCAACGTTGCTTCTTCCTTTGTATGGAGGAATGAATCAAGAAAAACGCAATAAAATGTATGCCGAGTTCTGTCAAAAGAAAACAAACGTGTGCCTCATGGCGACGGACATTGCGTCGCGTGGCCTTGATTTTCCCAAAGTGAACTGGGTGGTGCAAATGGACTGCCCTGAAGATGTTGTTCAATATATTCATAGAGCCGGACGAACAGCAAGGTTAAATACCAGTGGTGAAAATCTGCTCGTTTTATTGCCGCATGAGGCACAGGGCATGTTAGAATTGCTAGAAAATAGCAAAATACCCATAAAACAAATAAAAATTGACGAACGGCAGTTATTTTCACCCCTGGCAAAAATTCAATCACTCCTTGCACAGTTTCCTGAACTAAAAGAATCCGCCAAACGAGCATTTGTCGCATACATCAAATCAGTCGCCTTGATGAAAAACAGAGATGTTTTTCAATTGCAACAATTGAACCTCGATGAATTCGCACGATCATTGGGATTAAGCATTACACCACGTGTGCGATTTATTTCGCGAGCACCAGCCAGAGGTTTCCAGCCAAAACTTGGTTCCAACGTAGGACACAAAACTTTAACAACCGCCATTGAAACCAGAGATAGCAGTGAGGAAGATGACCAGGATGTAGACGATTTTCTACAAGTAAAGCGTGTCGACAATGATTATGAACGTTCAACAAAAGTTGCACAAGAACTAAAAACGGAAAATTCACATGCTCCAACCAACTTGAACCTCGCAAATACAACAAAGAAACGAACTTCGAAGCACAAACTAGCGAAAAAGTCGTTAAATGTTGCAAAACGCACTGCATTCGATGACGAAGGTATGCCTGTTGTAACCTGCGATGGTAGCAAAGAAAACGACAATTACGATCTAACTGAGGCCCGTTTAAGACTTGAACAGGAAGATGTAGAAGATAAGAAGCGCTACAAAGCATTAAAGAAAGCAAAACGTAATGTTGTAAAGGAAAAAGAACGCCAACTAAAAGGAAATGATTTCGGCACTGCGGTTGACAATTTCGGCAGCGAAAGCGATGCTAGTGTAAATCTTGATTGGCTTCCAGATCCAGACAAAGTGTATGGCGTTAAAAACGTTAAAGAAGATGTAAGCAAAACGGAACAACTAGCAAACGGTCAACTCGTGCCACGTTCGGAGAAGAAAAAACGAAAGTTGTTGCAAAATACTCGTGATTTAACTTTGACCGATACAGAACAGTTTGTAATGAATTTGTTAAACTAAAACTATGATTGCCTTCGAATAAATTGTGCGGTTTCATGTTGTCTGTACATTGCTGTGGGAATACATTACAATAAAAACGCAATGTGGTATAATATTTAAATATCATGATTTGTGATGCTTTTTAGTTAAGAACGACCAGGTCGTATATTACACTAATTTTTTTACCGATCCTGTTGTGGGGAACTGGTGCAGTTAATCGCCCTTAATTTGTAATTTTAATGTTAATGGAATGTAGAATTAAAGGCATCCTGTGTGTCCCTATTGACATATTTTTCTATGA
>STHB01000010.1:1307810-1347579 GCA_018908115.1 Anopheles rivulorum
CACGGAACAATTCCGTGGAAGAAATCACAATCTGCTTGTGTATGCGTACGAGCGTTTGTAAACAAATATCCACCTCAATTGTCAAATTGAAATTGATGATGGTGTCCTTATTGAGAGTTGAGAAGGTACATGTCATATTAACACAAAAGGTAAGAGCCTGTTTAAATAGAGTCCGTCATAATGACATGCCATGTGGTTTCATTTTGTAAACAACGCTAGTGAAAGCTTGCAAGTTATCACAATAAAAAGGCGATTGAAGAGATTACTACAAATTAGCGAAGTAAGGGATAAAGATTGTGAAATCAACGTCAAATAATGAATGCTAGTACTGAGCATTCGACGAGCGAAGAGCCTGTAGCAAATGCATTGCAAAACGCTGTTACAATGCGTTTTGTAGACAACCCGGCCGAGGTGAAACCGATAAGAGGAAAACCGAAGTCGGGTAGAATCTGGAAAACTAGCAAAGAACGGTGCGTAATAAGAGTGAACAAATTGTTCAGCTTAGTAATACTCAATTTTGTTTTTTGTTCGCTAGATTTGCTACGATAAAGAAGAGCGTTCGCGGTAAAAAACCTTCTCAACAAATCGCATATAGAAATGAAATAAAGGAGATCAAACAATTGTCCCAATCTATCAAGGAAACAAGGCGTCGAGAGAATGAAGAAAAACGTCTTCGGCGTGAGGAGAACAAACGTAGGAGATTAGAAAATGCACGAAAATCGGAGATCGTACAAATAATTAAAAACCCAGCCAAGCTTAAACGGATGCGAAAAAAACAGTTACGCATGATTGAAAAACGAGATTTGAGCAAATTGAACGTAGTGTAAGTTTAATAAAAATGCATAACAATGGCGAAACTCATTCGTACAATACTATTTAAATATGAAATTGTTAGCTACTTCTATTCTGACAACGTAGAAAGCAATTCAAATGCATTAGCCCATTCAAACCCATCTTTTTCGTCCACAAGGCGAATGTTGCTTGCTTTGTTTGCCACATTGAATAACTTGCTGAAGGTAGTATAAGATTCAAGTGTCGCCCGATCGCCAATAATAATGAACTTTTCTTGTGCTCTAGTAATCGCCACGGTCAGTCTCCGTTTGTCGTTTAAAATTTCATAAGCGTTGCTGTTATTCTTGGTCTCATGATTAAGGCTTGCCGACGCACAGGTATATTCAATCGTCTTTGTACAAGAAAGTATTATGATCTGTAAAAATATAAGAAAGTGTTACTTAAAAATTCATTCGATCATATTTCGACCGCATCACGCAGGACAGATAAAAATCTTATTCGAAATACTTTACCTTTTTATCCTTTCCTTGATATTGGTCCACAGTGTTGACCTCAATGCAGCATGCATTATTTTCTTCTTTTTCATCCCCAATCATAGCATCATTCGAGGGAAACTCCATATCTGCAGCATTGCAGGTCGTATGTCTGCCATCCAGTTTTTGTACTTTACTTCGTATTAAATCGACCTGTGCACGAAAAGGTGCTATAATGCCAATCGATTCACATTTAACACCAGCTTGAAGCAATGCTTGGCAAATGTATAGCACTATTGCTGCTTCCGAAATGTTAGTACACTTCATAAGATTTGTAGAGGATTGACGATCTCGATTGTTTGACGTGGTTTCATTCAAGTTTTGGTAACTGGCATTTAACTGATACGTATTACCAGTATCCACAATGACAGCGGAGAGGTCTATTTGGTTTGATATCGTTTTCATCAGCCACCTCTCGACTTCATAGATCCTACGTACAGTTTGCAGATTGGGCAGTTTGAGCGTGGCATTAGCAACAACATCATTCCCACATTCCAGTACGCCGTTATAAGTAAAATCGTTAGCTAACTTGGTTAAAATCCGATTCATTCTATACTGTTTTGAAAGTATGCAAAAGGAACCTTCCTGATCCAATCGATGGAACAGACTCTCAGCAGCACCGAGAGACCTGAAATAATAGCAGTTTTAGGAGGTATTGTTACAGTCAACATTGTTTATTTTTAGAATTAATAATTTAAGTAATATTACCGTGCTCTAGCAGATTTAACCACAGGCGGAAGCTGCTCTGGATCTCCGACTAAAAGAAATTTCTTACACCGCAGCAAAGGACGAATGATACTAGCTTGAAACACTTGTGTTGCTTCATCTACGATGCAATAATCGAATACACGTTGAGTTATCAATGCATGACCCGTTCCCATACATGTGGCCGCGACTATTTGCTGTTAAGAATAGCAAAAAATGAGCAAATTGGATACGATACCTTCAATTTGGTAAAGGTAACTACTATACTTACAAACTTCCCGTACAATTCTGCCAATTTTTCCGGGCTATTACAACTCTCAGCAAGAGTAGGCTCCGCGAATGGTTGTACAGATGGATCGATTCGATCAATTGTTCCTAGTCTGATGAAGCTAAGCTCTTTAAAGGGTAGTAATCGTTTTAATATATTATCAACTGCAGAATGCGTGTTGCTAGTCAGCAAAACAGATTGCCCTAAGAGCGTTAACAACCGGATCAGACCAACAATAGTTTGTGTTTTCCCAGTTCCAGGTAAACCCTTTAATAGGTAGTAGGATTCGGTAGCAGCCGCTTTCAGTGCTGCCTGTTTTTGAAGACGATTCAAATTTTTTAATATAGCTTTGGCTTTGGGAATCATTGACTTGCAAAGAATTCCATCGGAGAAAGTTGGCATTTCGCGATCGATGATAATCCTAAATAAATAATAGGGAAACATTTTTAATAGACCGCCGACCTATATTAGAATTATAATTTTATTTTGTATATTATCTACCTGCGATATCGCGCCACTGCCTGGTCGTTACTAAGGAGCATAGCTAAATTGGATAAATCGAATCCGGATGTTTTACAAGATGCGTTCTTATCCAGGATGAATTGTTCGCCACTATAGTTGACTGACAAGTCCCGTTCAAAGGATACAACTAGTTCATAACCAGCATGACTGATAACGTATCCAGATGCAACGGCAATACGTTTACTGGTGCTGCATATAACGTACTCGCCTGCTTGAAACGTATCGATGTTTTGCGGCAATTTATTCTCTTTTTCGGCGCGAGATTCAACGTCCCTTGAAGATTGTTGATTCAACGTAAACGTGTGAATGTATAAGTCATCTATAACATGAACCGGAGTAATCAGAGTAATCCCAGCAATACAATATCCATTTTCGGATCGTTCTTTCGGCGTTGAATTCCAAATATTTCGAGTAGAGTGGGCTGTGAATTGTAAATAATAATAGACATACATAATTGGTTATTAGTTGAAAATGTGTTTCGCAACGTATGTATACACTTACACTGTGATGATTCGTTTGCCTCCAGATAGATCAAACCAGTCCATCGAATGAAGTAATCAATGTCACTGTTTCTTAGATGCTCACACGCTGTGTCCGCAATCAGTGCGAATTCATGTGTAGTTGATTTGCTATAAACTTCATGTTCACGTTTAGATAAAGCGACACAAACCGTGCTGTATGGACATTTCGCACAAGCTCGTTCATTATTTATAGGTGCTGGCAGAGCGGGTTTCAGCGGCAGCGTTTCGACACTATTCGCTTTATCTACTTCATTTGCAATCATCCAGGTGGTAATGTAACGGGTAACTTCATTTCGTAGCATAATCAAATCGCGCTTCATGTTGCGATTCGATGGCACTCGGCTACATTTTCCATCCCGCAAGTATACGAGGAGACCGGCACTAACGTCATGGCCAACAATATTCATCATCATTTCGTATAACGCCAACTGTCCAAGGTGTTCGAAAGAATAGCTTGCTCTGCCCGTTTTCAATTCCAAGGGCATTGTTTCATACCGTTTAATTGCACTAGCACAAGTTACGGATACCGTTGCATCGATCTTGCCCTTTATTCCTAATTGATGGCACCATATGTTTTCCTCGATGTCATTTATTTCAGCTATCGAAATTTTATCAGAATCACCATGATTCTCGAGCGATAAATGTGTATGTATAAAGTTTTCTATTTGCTTAAGATATGGTTCTATTAAGTAAAACGCATCTTGAATGCTCATCTTTGCCGCATACAGTGATGCAATAATTTTTCGTGACTTCATAACTCTTTCAGCTATTGTTTGTACATCCTTCAGAGACTTGCAGGATTTGTCTAATAAACACCGTTGAAATACACAATGTACCAAAGTTCCAATCATCATCTTTTATGGAGAAAATTTGAAAAAAAAAACACACACACACACACACACACACACACACACAAATATTGTATTAATATGTTAACGTGTAAACAGCAAATGTATTGTTAAATACCTGCGTATTCTCAGATTCAGATATGCGAAATAATTCCTGTAAAATGCCGCGACGCTGACAAAACAATGAGCCTACCACTGTGGTGCCAGACACTAATATGTCCGGATCCGTTACAAAAAAACCACAGTCGGCATTTACTACAAAGTGTTCGGATGTTGCATGCTCTTTAGTGGCTAGCACTGATATTGTTACCCCAGGCTGAATGCCTTCAATCATGTTCCTACAATTCAACGTTACATTAGTGTTTATCGTTATATCGTTTGTTTAAACTTACCATGGGGGTAAAAGATGGCATACAGCTTGTTCTTTGCAACGTTTGTCTTCCAATGTTACTTTGATGTGCATATTTTTTAAACGGACAGCATTCAACACTTTGCAACGTTTCCATGTTGACAAGTCCAAGGTGAAATGCTTAAATCGAATATGTGTCGATAAGCAATCATAAAATCGAATAAAATCGTAAGTCTGCTATTCTCACCTTTTCTTCTGTATCGAACTCCATGTCAAGCCATTCGTCATCCCAATCCATCGTTAAATCCGCATTAGTTGCATCATTTGTTAATTGGTTTGATACCGGCACTGTGCCAATGCCAATGCCGGCAACATTCAGTCTAACAGATTTTGCTTCTACTTCAAACATTTCACTCGGAGGTCTAATGACTGGAGAGATTCTACGTTTCAAACTTTACATGCACTAGAGAACGCTTATGATGGTACCGCTAGTATTACTTGAGCTGTTAATTACCGCGAAGCGAAGTCCAAGTTCGCTGATAAACAAATGTATTTTATGAACCCGCCAAAATCACAAACGTCAAACAGAGTCGATATGGAATGGAAATTGCTTCTTCTAGGAACCATTTCAAATAATTCCAGATGACAGTATTGGGTACACTTTGACAACGAAGTAATGTGTTGCACAAAATTTTCAGTATTAAAAGAAGTTTGTTTCGTAATTAGCTATAGGTTAATTGATTTTAACAGATACGATAAATTATGCCATGCTAATGCCTATTGGTAATTTGTTTTTTTGATGTCTAAATGTAATCGAAATTGACAACGATATCATGACAATAGAGCCATGTTTAGATTTTGACATTCGAAGTAAAGATGAATGATTTGTAGCCGTACCTTTGTTTCATGCACGTTGTCATCACGCGTCTTTTTCCGCTTTGACAATTTTGCTAAACCTTTCTAGCCGGCGAAACTCGGTCTTCATCTGGATAAATCCTGCGTTTGTACAGTTGTTTCCTCGGATAAGACTTAATTGCATATAGTTTGTGAAATCGATAGCCACGCGGTCGTAATCATTTGTCTTGTGGCGGCAAATTAAACAGAAAGTCTGGCAAATATGGCTGAAATGTATCGAGAAGTTCCTCTATTGCATCAAAGTGTTGTTGGTAGGAACAAAGCCAAATCGATCAGTATACCATCAGGTAAATATTTGTCTTCTACTGCTAATATGTACAAGTTAGCTTATAGACTTTTGGTATGATATACAATGTTAGCAGGTGGTTACCATGCGATGCTGGTGGATTCGAAGACTTCTGAAATTGCTGGTGGATTTAGGATTGATCATTTCATCAAGGGTGTTTCTATGTTAAAACGCTTCATTTACTGGTAAGTTCCATGTACTTTTATCGACAACCGGCAACATGCGTTTCAATTAGGCAGGTCGAACAAAAAATGTGTGTAATGCCCCTAACCCCTCTTTCGGCCATAATAGATCATTGATGTAGTATTTTTTTTTATCGTGGTCCGGCATTGCTCAACTACATTACAGTCGAAGCGCTCGTTATTCATTTGCAAGCCCTTAAGTTTTACACGCCTATTCTATATGTTTTATAAGTTAGTAATTAAAACGTCAGGTTGGTTATTTTGGCAATTACCAGTTATTATTATTTTTGTTAAATTTTATTAGAACGGACCAGGTCGCATTAAACAAATTGTACCACGTAGGTGGCTAGTCAGACCTTGTTACGGGGGACGGTCAGAATGGGATTATGGACCGGCCCGGTTGTGTGGAACTAACGCGGCCGGTGCCAAATACGCCACGGAGCCGCCCTCAATAGCTCACTATGTTACTAAAGAAATGCTACCATGAAATATGATAAATAGCGCTACATAAGGGAGATACTACCAGATTTATCGGGTATAAATGATAGGGAAACTATTTGCAAGGGGCGACCCAATAGTGCAGTAATATAGGTAACCCCCATGACCAGACCGACCGGTAGATATAAGGTTTACGAAAGATGTTAAGACAAACGGGATAGAACATCCGAAGCAATATTAATCCGCAAACAAACTATTTTCTGGATTGATTTAGATTCTCAAACATTAGTAACAATTTACCTTTATTTTCAGGCGAACGATCAGAGAATCACTTTTTTTAACCGAAACATGTTTTGATAAAAATCAAGTTTGCTATGAATTGAAAATAACTTTTGAAGGAAGTCCTATACTCGCAGTAGAATGCTACAAATCAACGAATTCGTCATTACTATTGATCATCGTAACCACTACATCGATCCATCGAGTCCCCTGTGAAATGCCTTCGTCAATGGATCCTCAATTATATACTGAGCAAGATTCAATCCTTCTTCAGATAAACGAAAATATGATAACGGATCCTCTTCATTGTTACACTTTCATGAATGATATAGGTGAGTACGTACTAAAACCGCTTAATTTTACATAGAAGTTACTTATAAACGTTTGGCGATATGATACGTATCGGTACCTGCATGAATAGTCTTTTTTAAACGTTCTACTAATGACGCGTAGCTTAATTTTCATACGGTGCAATCTTTTTTTTGTAGAAGTTTGTGCTGAACATGAATGAAATTTGTGAAGTTTGACACAAACATGTAAAGGAGTAAAAATCTAGTTACACGTATAATGAATAAGGAATTTTTCGTTCCGTTTTAAAATAGTCAATCAGATGTGCTAATGTACTTGTTCTAATATTTCGTTTTTTCTTATATTAGGTCAAGCGGTTCCAGTAGCCGCTACTGTTGCTAATTCCAGCGATAATTTGAATAGTAAAATAGCCATTGCATGCGCAAATTCTCTTCATCTGTTGGGGCTACGAATGGAAGGGGGGAAAATGAAGGTGCAATGCTCCGAACTAGACCATAATCCATTAACGATTTCGAAATTGATACATTCAATAACTGATTCATGGCGACGAAAATCCTACACTAGCCAGGTGGTGGCTATGTCGTTTGACACACAAACGCTAACAGAGCATCAATCGTTCCTCTATACATTGCACCGAAACGGTGCTTTGCGCGTTTGGTTGCTTGCTGGCCGATGTTTAGCATCGGAATATCTATCGAAATATACCCAGGGCAGTGAAACAGAATGTAAGTAGCGTAATGTGTTCCATAGTTGTCAACAGTTTTTTCTTACTAATAATGGATTTCCTCTTTCAGTTCATACTTGCATCTTACGTAGTTCAAGGTCGTTGGTGGCACTTTACTTTTCGTTTCAGACATTTTCTGAATTCGTTATAATACGTCCGGAAGTATCGATGGATTCCGTTGCTGGAAGCATCTCATCCGTAGTACTAGAGAAAAGGTGTACCATTTTGGCCCCGAATTACGATCTTATCGATTTCAAACTTTGTGATGAACGCTTATGGACATTATGGTGCAATGCTGAGGGTGAATCACAGGCATTGTTTTATAATTTAAACATGAGAGATGCAGGAGACGTAGCCCACAACCAATGGTCGCCAATAATTTTGGAAAACATTAGCGATAAAGACCATCCTGTAGTTGACGTTGGTGTGGATCTAAAAGATGTTTATTGTAGTCGTATTTTTCAGTCCGGAAATTTTCCAGATAAGGTTATCAGAAAATCGCTCACGGTAAGCTACTTTATATTTGCGCCATGTTACGCCACATTACACGATACTACTGCAATTATGCTTTACTTTCATTCCAGATGTTCAATCGTAATACTGCAAGTATGACAGTAAACTCCACAGCAACCAATTATAATATGCTAAGATTGAAAAGATATGCACTTACTTGTATTGAAAGTCAGTTACAACAAGAGTGTGCAACTATGCGACAAAATGGCCCATTGGATAATGATCAAATACAAGAAACATCAAATGGGTTGTGGGAAAAATTTTATCTCTATTGCGTACAGTACCGGTTCGAATCATCACGCCCAATCGGGTTATTCATTTGCGAAGGAGTACATAAAGAACAATCGTTCTATACTGCTGGAATAATAAGAAAAAAATATGTCAGTTTCTTCCGCGTTTGTGACGATTTAGAAGTTGCATTCTATTCTCCGTTGTGTTACGACCGCTTTTCATCCGGTTCAACTAATGGCAATTCTCTAAAAGAAAATCCGGAACTGATGGTGCTTGTTACGTTTTTGGGCGAAATAGAACAAACACTTACGGCGGAACAAAAACATAAAGTAGACAGTTTCATACATCAACGAAGGGAAGGCGAATCAAGCGACATTTATGTATCGTTTATCGGAGCTACACAAAACCAACTGCTTATTCATGTAAGAAACTTCCTCTGATATTTATTTTTTTTTTATTGAAACGTAAATTAACAGCTGCTATACATTTACAGAATTCAATACCCGCATTTTTGCAACATATTTCCAACTTGCCCAAAGCAATCGAGAGTTTGCTGCAGTATGTAACACCTTTAAATAAGGATGCTTACTTTTCTTCAGGGCAGGAAGAATCTGCCAGGGTTGCTGTTTATGACAATTATGAACTAACCAGCGAAGTAGCATTAACAACTGCGAAGCAAACGATTAAGTTGCGCTATTTGCTACTTCGCAACCTTCTACTGTTACAACATATGATCACTCGTCACTGCAATTTTCACTACTACATCATCGATGCAATACAGTCCACCATTGGTCCGGATACTGAAAATATATTACGATGCTATCATGTAATGAACTGGATAGCCCAGACACGTCTCGATATCGATTGGACAAAATGGTGCGTATATACAACGTTATGGCTGCGGTGCATCTTTACGGTGAAGAAATTAGTTAATTGACTTTTTTTTATTACAGCAACAAAATAGCTATTACGCTTCCTTTGAACATTCGTACGTCTTTGACACTGTTACAAGCTTATGCCATTTCTCAAATGGATGAGGAAATATCGTTTAGGCGTAAAAATCTATCAATGTTTCAAACAGAGGACATAGTCGCATCATTGTCGTTAACTCACAAAGCCAATACTATAATGGCATTCATGTAAGATTCTAAAACGATTATATTCAGTTTCATGCATTGGATATTTTTTTATTTATATACAATTTTTTCTGTTAGTTGTCCGTCGAGTGATGATTTCTTGTTCGGAGAATGGCTCTCTCAAAATGATTTACATGTGCATATTGATGAGTATGTTCGCTTGTTAAGCAATTGGTGTGAGTGGAACAGCTGTTCCCGTAAGTATATCAAAATAACTTAAGTTCGATAAAATGACAGAAAGTTAACAGTATACCTTATCTTCTAACAGGAAACTTCATTAAAGCTAAATCGTGCCTCTCGCTAGGGGATACATCCAAAGCGCTTGATCTTTTTCCGTTATCTTTGAAAGGGATTCAAAAAGAGCGTATTTTAAAAAAGTTCTGGTGTCAAGATGAAAACAAACCAATCACATCTCGTAGCGCAGCGCTAACCGCTTTTTATCTTAAGCTCATTCGTCTATTTCAAAAAGATGGCGCCTACGACGCTGTATTACAGCTGGTACATTCTGGAACTGATAATACGATCGATCCAATGCAAAAGGTTTGTATATTTGTCAATCCTCCAAATTCCTTAACAGGGCTACATTTTGTACTTATTTCTGCTCTCTGTTTCAGACCATGTTTCAGAGTATCGAATTCAGCTGTCATATTGAACTGGGTCATTATGAAGAAGCGTACAATGCTCTCGTAAAAAATCAAGAACCTGCACGTAAAAAAGATTGTTTGCGGCAATTGATATGTTTGCTGTTCTCTGTGCGCCGTTTAGACATTCTGCTAGATTTGCCATACTACGGATTAGAAGAAGAGTTCACTAATATTGTGGGTATGAGTGCACGTTCTGCGGATATTACCGATTGTTTACAGTACAATTTTCTGTACTCGTTTCACATAAACAAAATGAATTTACGTAAAGGTAAGGTATATTGTTATCCCGTGTATACCATGATACGTATGTGTCGCTAATACTTTTCCTCTGTCTATATTTCAGCTGCGAATATTGCGTACGAAGAAGGAATACGAAATTATTTGGAATGTAATAGTCTCAATCATTTGAATAGGTATTATTATTGCCTTATGAAGTGTTTGAATTCACTTTCCGTTATCAAAGAATCATACGCGTGGATTGTACATCCTATCATAGAACAAGTGGAGGTATATTTTCCATTTCTTAGTTATTGACAAGAGAATTGATAAACGAAACATTGTTTGATTGAATATATTTTCAGGCACCCTCCACCATAAAAGAGGACACAATTGACATCGTTGAAAGAAAACGGTTAGAAGAACAATTGATAACTACACACTGCGCTCTTCAATTATCCGTGTATAATGATGGATTTAAGCTCGTTACATCTCTCGACGCGATGAATCTAATTTCCTTGATGGTGAAACGTAAACTATACTGTTCCGCATTGAAATTAGCCCGGTGCCGCATGCGTTCGATGATACCAACAATTTATGAACATATAACTAGCTCTTGTATCGCTGCATCTTCCGCTCCCAAAGCGGTTGGTACAAACATTGATAATGCTCCAGATACTGGATTGCCTTGGTTGAACGATAATTGCATATCAGATTTAGTCGTTCTTCCCAACAACACTGCAACTGCGTGGAATTATTTGCGCCACACAATAGAACAAGAAAATGAAGATCTTGTTAGTGATGCTTATTTGGCAATCTTCAATCGTATTCTGTCAAGATGTGCCTATATTCCCACATGGTTGAAGAAATGGTGCTTCGAAAATATCCCCACACAATTTATCCGTGCCTATTTACGTCATGGTCGTTTGGATGAGGCATATGAGTGTACAATCGATTTGTTCAAAACTAGATTTTTCAGCACTGGGCATTTAAATCAGCATAATATTTTTCCCTTATCATTGTGTGAATATTTGTTCTATGAGCTTGAGACGTCATCAACACACAAGATGGTGAGTATTAGTTAAATTAAGAAAATACCGATACATATTTCAATCCCTAACATATTATCATTTATTTCTTTTCCTAGGAAATGGAACACATTGAACATTATTTGCGAATCATTGAAGTGGCTCTTTAAAACACTTTTGTTTCTGTATTAGAGAAAGTAATAATATAATGAATAACATGATTGGTAATAAAAGAGTTTTGTATTAAGACCGTCCCGATTTGAACGTACTGAAAGTGTTTGAGTCATACGAAATAAAGAACTGATATATAGGTAATTACGTAGACATTAAGGTTTAACCAATTAGCTGTATCAAATAGGAATCTATTTATTTAGCACGTGATTTTTGGTAATGTAGAACGATCAGAACGACAAGTATAACACTATACTTGTTATAAAATTGTTTACGATTTCATCGCATAGTTTTATAGCTAAACATTACTAGGCTTCCTTAATTTTCTCTAGGGTTAATTTCTTTTCTCTTTATCGATGCTAAAAACACTGTCCATACGAAACTACAGGCTGCAACAAACGGTACACGATGTCTTTCGGGAATGAAAGCAAAATTAATTGTTTGAATAATAGGCCAGAAAGTCAAGCCAGTCGTGTAAGTCTGTTGGAATTTCAATTTTATCTCTTGTATTGCTTCCCCAGCAGTCGCTCCTTCAGCCAAGGACATTATATACAAAAAACTTACACCGGAAAATGGGCCGTACGTAGCTTGTTCGACAATTGCTTTGAACAAAGCCGTTTTCAAATTCATATTAGGCCACATTATAGTTGAAATTTTAACCCATCCGTAGACAGTCGGAGCAACGTAAAATGCACCGTACAATCCATACCGTATGCATTGAGCGTAGTCGAACGACCCTGTAATATGAACATCGTCCATGATTGAAAAGCAACAATTATATTTTTTTTACTTACCGAAACGTCGCCCTTCCATGCTTTGTTGTACTAGATTCGCTGTAGGCCATAACACAGAATAAGTGACTATTCCCCGAGCTAGCGGATGACTTAAACGTTTTATCATAGCCATTGCCAACGTAGGGAAATCATGAATATTAATCAACTGTTAAGTTTGTTTTCTTGGATTCTTTGACAGATCTTCGGTTTGTTAGAATTTCATCGGTTTATATTGGTTTAAACACGTATTACTTTAAAACTAACCTTTCCAAATTGTACACTCTAATGTATTGATTGATGTTCCAAAAATACCAAAAGCCTTTCGAACATAATGGAACAAATTGTTGTTTACAAATAGTGTTGTCAGTTTTAGCGTGGAACCCTCAGCGCAACTAGCTCTGTGAGGCCAGTGCTCAGCAAGAATTATTATTGTAGGAAACTTTTCAAAATGATTATCAAATATCACGTGGTGCAATATAAATTAATTTCACAATCAAAACAATCTGAAGAAGGTACGGATTGGCAATCCTAGGATGCTGTAGCAAAACAATTACAGGTTGTGTCCGATATACGCTGTTGAAAATGAACGAATGCATTCGTGTCTATCGAATGTTAGTGTTTGTTGGATTTTTGTTGACTACTGCCAAATACATTGGAACGTCGACTATCATTTGTTATCAAGAGTAGACCCTAACTTTATAAGATGCTATCAAGGAGGTGCATCTCATTTTACTGATCAGTGTACGATGTGGCCTGTGGTGTAGGTGATACAGGCGCTGGTTTCGCACGAAAGGACAGGTAAAAATCTCATCCGAACCGTTGGGGGTCAACCCATTTGGCCAGATTGACACATTGACATGAGTGATTCCAGGTTGTTAATTTTCCCTTAACTTATCGTTTAATTTTCGGTAACCAACAAAACTTAGTACTTTAATTGTTAATAATAAATTTAAGATGGCCAAAACATTTGTTTAAATCTGAAGGAGAACCATTGTCTCATTTATATATACAGAGCTGCACCATACAAAATTGGTGGCCTATAATCCGTGAAAATCGATTAACCGGCATATGGCCGGTCCGCACTTGCCCGGAAAATCGACGTTCAATTGTATTGTTATATGGCACGATTTAATTTTATTTTAATTTTTTTGGCGAAATTAGAGTATCGTCTACCATTCCCCTAAAAGGCCTTTTTTGTCTGAAACGTCTGAACGACGCTTATTTCTTTTTGTGTTCTTTTTGACAGTTTACCACATGTCACTACTGGTCTAACCTTGCCATGGGTTTGATGGGACACAAATGATGACGCGCAGATTACATACAATTGTTTTCAGTGCAATAAATTACTTCAGTGGGTTTTGTGAATCAAAATTATAAATCATTCGGCAAATGTGTCCGTTCATGTGCTGGGCAGGTGGGTAAAATGGAAGCAACATTTGTGTTTCAAAGTGTTTGTGTCAACTAGCATTTCGTGCCGTAAAGTAAGCAGTCATCTCTACAAATACGCTCAACAAATATGTGAAGCTTCATTACTCAGGTATTTCAATCAATCGAATTGAATGTGCCCATGGAATGCATGTGAGTGAAGTGTTTGAAAGAAAAGAAAACAATTAGGAATAATAGTTTAACTGTATAACAGTAGCATGCCCATCCGCTTTTCATTCACCTAAAGTAAACAATAATTTTGATTGCGACATTCCATTTTACGTATAACAAAGTAGTCGTGGATAGAATGGCTTAACACTGAGGCGCAGTTGGTGACACATTCCGTCGGAAGCTCCTCGAGATATACGTGTATCGTAAAAGCGCGCGCGTGTGTATGTGTTTGTGTTTATGCTGTTACCAGAAAAATGGTAAAGCTACAGCCCCTGGAATTCATCGACTGTTTGATAGACAGTCCAGATTTTCGCGAAAATCTAAACAAGCATGAGAAAGAGTTAGAAAAAACAAGTCAACAAATTAAACGCATTATCAAGGAAATCAAAGACTTGTTAGCTGCTGCGAAAAGTAAGTTCTTTTTACTACATGTTTTTTTTTAATAATTCGCTTTCATAATCTTTTTGCAACCTTCTATTTTTCTTTAGGTTTTTTTATTTGTTGTAAAGTTGGAGTTAATGGAGGAAAAAATAATTAAGTTTGCTGTTAGGCAAAATAATTTATTTTGGTTGAAAATTTTCAAATTATTCAATCACGAATTTTGTAAAAAACTTTGAAAAGGTACGATTTTGTTTGACTTCTGAGTATAAATTACTGACAATTAGTAAGATGTATCTTATTGCATTTTCACTAAAACAGGATATGAATTAGAAGTTCATGCTTGCACTTTTAAGGGGCGGTGTATATGAGCAAAATCGTCACGGTTTTTTTACTTGGGACTTGTTATTCCCCACAGGAAGAAATGTACTACTCTTCATCCGATGTATCGAAACCTTTTCTAGCATATGTCGATACAACACATTCATGAGTTAAATAACTCATGAATGATTTGCAATTTGGTTTTTGCCTCGTTTATCTCCAACCCGAGGTTTTCTACCGCCTGTTCGATCTTCTTATAAACTTCCGCTACGTAGGAGTGCCTTAAACCAGTGATGTCTATGCCATCAGCGTATGCCAGGATCTGGTTTGATTTGTTATCCCTCATGGGGTCCCAAGCGGTAAAATAAATTGGGAGCCCTTGCGGTAAAAAAGCATGACTTCCAAAAACTGTTTCATTTGAAGTTAATCTTGCTGTTGTTGTAATGAGCAACCACGAGAAATACGTATTCTTACGGTAGTCCCAAGCTTCACCTCCAACACTTGTTGGTGAATTTTGTTACAGCTAAAAGCAAATTTAATCATCTGTTTTATACTATACTATCGCACATTTTCATAATTCACTAAGTGGGGGGGTTTATGGTTGATGGGTTTACCTTCACCCGCACTGACGAAACAACGTATGCAGCATCAATTATTGTATCTTATGAGTCAGCAGACAAAATTTAAGAGGTCTATCAGTTCAACTCTAGCCGCAATGATCAAAAAAGTAAAGCAATTCCATTCAGAAGCGTGCGTGATCAAAGAACGAAATGGAAAACGGACATCGTGCGGCACTTTGTTTACGCAGGATACGTTAGTTTTGACATGTATAACTTCTTGCAACAATACGATAATTATCAAACTATCAAAATAAAATTCAGTTCCCGACGGCCGACCGTTCTGAACGACCAGAAGCTCCAAAGGATGCTGAAGAGAAAGATTGAGGGAACAAAATGCTCAAACGCTGCGTGCGCTTGGTCGGAAGATAGGTTGAAAAAACCGGAAGTTGCGTCATTCATCAAGAAATATGATAAGGACAACGACGTAGTGCTTTGGCCAGGTCTAACGTCGGCCTACTACTCAGGGCGATCGCTCGAACGATCCATCGAAAATTTCTGGGTCTGCCTAAATCGTAAGACCTACTCCAACAAATTTGTCCCAAAAACTGTGGAGGAATCAATAGAAAAAGCAAAGCAACAGCCCAAAAACATGCTTTCGTCCACCATGGCGCAAGTTCCGGATAACTGCCGGATGGGCACTCGCAAGGCAAATAAGTTTAAATAATTACCTTTCTGGGAAAATTTATCAAAAAAATTATCTGCCTTAGTTATTTTTTTATCACCATCCAAAACAAGTCATTTTTTTGCAAACGTTAGCTATCACAACTGTTTTTGCGACATGCGACATTGATAATCGTATCATAAAAATATTAATACCTAAATATATTTCATTCTACCCCGTACAATACCACGTCATGGGCTTTAATCAAATCGTAATTTGATGGCTTTAATGGCTTTCACTCAAATTATGAGAGGACAGAAACATAATGATCGATAAAAAATTCCAATCTATTAAGTTCTTGTGGAAAATAAGATTTAACAGAAACACAAACGAAAAATTTGTTATTTTAAAAATTAAGTTTTAAATTTATCTTAATTTATTCTATTCTGAAAACGTAGTTAAACATTTAACCTCTTTGTCAATAAAAGCATCAAAGGCCTCGCGGTTCTATGTCAATACTCTTTAAAGAATATTGTTAACAATTCCTTATTCTAAGCCTGAGCTGTAAGATTTAACTCTACCATGGAAAATAATTTCCATTATTCAAAAGTCTTATTAAATAATAATCAAAAAATCCGCTAGATATGCTGGAGAGGTATGTCTATCGACTAAGTATAAATGGACCCTAATACGGCCAGGCCGTTCTAACATAAAAAAAAAAAAAGTATAAATGGACTATTACTCTCTCAAGTAGTACATTCGAAAAAAACTGCTATATTTTACGTTTTTTCATTTAGTGAGAAATGAAGCTATAACAGTGAATTATTTTGTTGTTACGCTTCTCTTAACGTACTCTAACAGACCCATTAACTAATCATACTAAAAACATTACACTTAGGAAAAACAGTTTCATTATTTTTCGGTTTAATTTTTTTTATATATTCATTGTGACAAACCAATTGTAATCCACTCAAAATTCGTACAAGAATCAATTTTTGTTGGGCGGCCAGGTGGTGTATTTGACAACGGTACTAGTCCCTAACACGACCGGACCGGGTTCAAATCCCATTCGGACCGTCCCCCCGTAGCATGGTCTGACTAGTCTGCTACGTGGTAAAATAAGTCTAATACGGCCAGACCCGTTCTATAACATAAATAAAAAAAATCAATTTTTGTTTTCTTAGGTTAGAACGGACCAGGCCGTATGAGACTAATTTTTATCACGTAGCCGGGTAGTCAGACCTTGTTATGGGGGGACGGTTCGAATAGGATTTTGTCTCGGTCCGGTCGTGTCCGGAACTAGCGCCGATGTCAAATACACCGGGCCGGTGGTCAAAAATAATTTTCCCAGAATCAAATGATCCATTTTATGAAATTTTGTCACTACGAATGTATATCGGACGAAAATAAAAATTGACTGATAAGGTAAAGACTGTAACAGAGGTGGCAATCTTCTCATTAGTGCTCTTGGCTTGGTATTGGATCAAAATTAACTATACTAATACTTTAATAATTAAATACTAATTACTGCATGCACTTAACTTAGCGTCAAATTTCTAAGAGTTTTGCACTGACCTAGTGAAATTACAGGGAGCGCGCTGTGGATATGGGCCGTCGTGAGCGTCAATATCATGGACAATTTTTTGATAATTTCAAACAACATTACATTCTGCATTACACCAGTTCGATAAGATTTTGTTTAAATTTCGAAGTGATTGTTCGTTTTAGACGGTTGAAGAATAACGGTATTTCGTATGTTACAGGGAAAATCATGGTTGTGCAAGAACCAATTCGTTTGGTGTTTGGCCTTGGGGGCCTACGCGGCCGCTCAATCCGCTTATAGGTAGATCCGGTTCTGGTTTTAATACATTTCTTTTAATCGGAACAATTTTCATTCGAACATTCTTCGCTGCGGGAAAGATTTTTGCTATGATTCATGGTATTCGTACATTTTTGGTCGTTCTGTGTGTGGATCATCTTCAATGCTAGGAAGTTTGCGTCGGTCCGTCTGTGAATGGTTGGAAATTAAGGAGGCTCCTTCAATGGTGTAACTACACGAACGCATAACAACAACAGTGTGAAACAGTTTCGTAATAATTTATGTAACTCAATGTAAATAATGTTCTGCATGGTATTACGAGTGGTTTGTCGTGTAGCTGTAAATTTTATTTATTTAGAAAAATGACACATAATTTATACATTTCACCGAATATTAGTGAATATAATATTGTCTCGAAAGGTGTTTGCTCTTTTGGCATCTTTTTCATTGCAGTAAAAAGTTAATATTATTTGAACATCAAGATGTGTACATCGTTTCCTTTTCTAATTTATTTTCATCTTTAATTTCTCTTACTACGGCGGGTGGTGTATTTGACAACGGCGCTAGTCCCACGGTCCCTAACACGACCGGACCGGGTTCAAATCCCATTCGGACCTCCGTCCCCCCGTAGCATGGTCTGACTAGCCTGCTATGTGGTAAAATTAGCCTAATACGGCCACGCCGTTCTAACATAAAAATAAAAATATTTCACTTACTGAACGTGTCTGAAATGAAATTGAAGTCGTTGTTCCATAAATGAAAACCGAAACACCGACCATTGAAATAATCATTTCAGAAATGATGTTTTTTTTACCCATACCCTCAAACCCTGTGATGATGTTTGACAAAATGTATAAAATAAAACAGGCGCTTTTATGAGATTGTGCGGGGAGGTAAAAGGTAAAAATGGGGTGAAACCCAAGAAAAATGTCGTAACTCAAAATGAGTGACTTTTTTTGGGCTGGGTGGTCGCTTCAAGTGCTCATTAGCTATCAACGGAGGAATAGAGATTCTACTTCTGGGTTTTACCCTTTTTCTTGCAATTCTAGCTGTCTAAAAATGAACTTAGTTACGTTGTAGTTAAATTCGTTTCTTTATTTTTTGTTACAGGTCTTTCGCGTGCACAACGAACTTTGTCCAAAAGTTTGAAAGAATTTAATTTTGAATGCATTGGCTCTACGCAGACCGATGATGAGCAAGTTATAGCCGATAGTTTAAAACAATTTAGCAAACTAATTTCTTCTATAGAAGAAGAACGTGATAATATGGTAAGTATTCAAGTATGTTGTATTAATTAAATGGCTATTCAATTCATTAGCAGCTACTGGTTGAAAAAATAACGAAAAAGAATTTTTTATATTACATTTTTGTATTCTGTTAGTGCTTTATTGGTTCACGTTGTATTTGTATTTCTATTTTTTATTGTATAAAATATTGTGTTGTTCGGAGTATTGTAATATTCAATTACTCCTTGATAACAAGAATCTTTTTAAATTTTTTCGCATGTCTAGCGAATACCAATGCTACAAAAACTCGCCTTACAACGATCAAATTAACCTGTAAAGAGCATATGGGTTTTGGATTCGAAAAAAAAAAACAAAAACGAAATAATAAATAATGAAATGATGATTTGTTAATTATGTAATTTTTGTAATTTATTTTTGCCATTGTTCAATACAGCTTGATCGTGCTCATGAGCAGATTTTATTACCCTTGGAAGAATTTCGTAAAGTACATATTGGTGGTGTGAAGGAAAACAAAAAGAAATATGACAAAAAAACGGCTAAATTTTGTCAAGCTCAGGAAAGGTTCCTCAATATGTCCTCAAAGAAATCCTCTCCAGCAGTAATTGAGGTAAGTAAATGTAGTAAAGCATTGTTATTAAATAATTGTTTAATTACACTGTTTTTATACATTCGCAAATTGTTCGATAACACATTGCAGGAGAAAACATTGCAGAACAAACCGACTAAACTAAATATCAAACAATTGAGCACGTTTTGTGTTTTACTTTATACTGTAGAACGTCGATTTTCCGGGGTCAGGTGGTATATCTCTGGGACCAACAATTACATCTGGCCAAACGTTTTAAAATTTTGCATCAAATGTCAGGTTGATAAATATAACAAAGAAAAATTTATCTGCAACGAATTTGGTCGACGTGACATTTCAAGTCGTGTGTGTTGTACATGTACACTTATGGAGTGGACATATGTACACTTATGGTGCAGTGGTGTGGAACTGGTGCGGCTTTTTTAACGTAATGATATAGGTTTGTCTGCGTAACGAATTTAAACAATGAATGTTTGCTCAGACATTTAGTAATTTTGGCTAAACATGAAAGCTAGCACAAAGTCTGGAGATGAAATTGGAAATATTTTTCTAGTTTCATTGGATTTTTTATGTTTTTATTTAAGCTCTATTTCTCTATGTTTATTGGTTGTTCATTGTTCTAGTATCATTGGCTGGATGAGATAAACCAGGCTGTGTCCAGGAGCTATGATTTGGCTAAGGACTTTTAAAAGTTATTGAGGTTTCTTATGTTTCTCTTTTCCTTATTTTCAATAGTTTTGCAAATCGAAAATTATATGCATATTTTAAGAATGTATACTTTTGACTTCTTAGTGTTTATATATACACATTTTGATTTCTCCCTTGTTAACGGACCTATTCGAATGTAAATACATATTTCAACGTTCATATTTGTCGCACAATTAATGTACAAGTTCGCTTTAAAATCAAAGACTTGCATCTTAAAAATCATATTTGTGATTTTTTTTAATTCGTGCATTCTTAACCAGTTCAATGTGTTTTGGTTTGATATGTTCAGGTAAATGCTCGTTGGTTGCAGTGGATTTGTCTTTCTCTGAAAAGCATGTTAATAAATTATTTATTTATTTTCGTTATTTAATTTCAGGCAGATGCATCTTTAGGAATGCTGGAGAGAGAATATCTTAGAGAATCCTTGAGCTACGTTTTAAGTATACAGGAAGTTCAGGAAAGAATAAAATTTGAGTTCGTGGAAATCATATTAAGTGAGTATGGAAATATTTAGTACAAACCATTAATTTTCATTCATTAGGCTTCATGTTAAAAAAAATTTACAAACATAAACAAATTCGAATGTTGTTATATTTCAGCAGTTCTCGTTACATTGTACTCCTATGGGCATGAATCTTGTACAATAAACTCACTGTACCTATGTACAACAGCTCTTGAAACTACGAAAAATATAATAGAAATCACTAATCTTTAACCTTTATAACTGAAATCACTTTCATAGTGATATTAGTTTTATTGCAATACTAGTAACAAGTAATAATACAGGTTATCTTAACAGGGCGGGTCATTAAAATCATGTCTTCTTAAATGAAATAATCATTAAGTGTGTTGTTCTACATTTCTTTAGGATTCATATCTGATTGGCTCGTTTTTTATCATCTTGGACATGAAGTTGCTGAAGACGCTAAGGATTATTTATCGGATCTTCAGCTAAAAGTTCAAAAAGTGAGTGGTTACAATACCATTCAGTAGATTTTGATTAAGACACATATTTTTTCTTATTCGGTTTAGAAATCAAAATAGCGATATTCATATAATTTTATTACGAATGCCCGTAATCGAGTCATTGTTACATACTCGTCCTAGGAAGAAAATGCGAAGATTTAGATCAGTTTTCGATTATTACTACTTGTTTGCATTTTTGAACAAGTCCGTTTTAATTTAATTAACACAATATTATTCAACTATTAATTTTATAACCTCACCACACCAGACAAGGACTTATTCAAATGCGAATGCAAGAAAGTTAAATTTCTTAAATTTAATCATATTTATATTTATGATTCTTAAGCTGTTAGTTTATGGTTGAAATATTCGACTTCAAATGTTGGTAATTCAATAAAATAACTAGTCAATTCACTTGTAGCACATAGCAAAAGTTTTAAATATTTAGGTTATTTATACACAAGAACAATTTTGATAAATCCCAATTTCCAAATCCATTGTTGTTGTAACACTACTCTATTCGATTTTTGAATTTGGAACTTTCATCGCAAACAACACCGTATTCCGTCATTGCAGATTTAGAAGTGTTTATATATTATTACGATGTTCGAGTTTTCTTTATACGTTGAAGAACGACCATTACATGGTATTGAATTTAGTACGTTTAAATATGATTTTGTTCAAAAGAAAATATTGCACCCACAATCCAAAATTTATATCGATTTGAAACAATGAAATAGATTGTCATGTTTCGACAAATCCTAATATTACCTTTGGTTCGAATAAATGTCATTGGAGTGATGTTATGTGAGATAATCTTTGTCTAGAAAAGTGTTTTGTGACATTTTTGTTTCATTTGAATTTTATGGATTCATTAAAATAAAAGTAACGGTAAAGTACAGTAGTTTAAAATAGTTTCATGAGCAAAAAATGTGTCTTATTCAAAATCGATTTCTTCTCTAATTTTTGCTGTAATATATTTATTGGTCTGGTTTGATTCATACTGACATAATTTATAGACTCGTGAAAATTTCGATGAAACTCGACAAAAAGCACAGGAATTAAAAAACAAATATATGGACAGTAAATTGAAACCTGAAAGTGAATACACTAAGCAAGGCTATCTTTATTTGATGGAAAAAAGTAAGTAATGTTACGTATATCTCATGATTGATGCTCTAATACATTTCTTTCTTTGGTTATGCTTATTTTTGGCAGAATTTACTGTCGTAACATGGTCGAAATTTTACTGTACATACAAGAAACAAACCAAGGAATTTGCTATGTTACAGTACAATCAAATGTCTGGACGTACGGTAAGTTGAAAAAAACTCTTTCAAGAAACTGCTGAACGAGCAGTAAAATAAAACTCTGTTAATTGCGTCATTTTCTATGTTTTTGGTGAAATAATTTGTCATCGTTTGTAGTTTATTGATCTTTGAATTATTTAACCATTTCAAAGATCCTGTTTGATTCATTGCTCTTTATGGGTTTTTTCTTCTATATTGTTTTTTATAGAAGATGTTATTTTTTTATATTCATATGCAACGGCTTTTCTTTGTTGAAAATGTTCTGCATCTTTTTTTTCTAATACATCGCAAAATGTACGGGTTTCATAAAAAAATACAATGGTACAACTTTGTATTTGTACTAAAATAAGAAAATACAATGGTGTAAATAAGGTTAACTGCTGATCGGATTATGATCGGAACTTTAAACCTCAATGGCACTTTTTGCATTGCATTTTGCAATGAAATTCATGGTTGATGACTTTTTTTCATTCAAGCTTTTAAGCTTTTATTTACGATTCAATTTAACAAGAATTCAAGCAAGCTAGCAAGATTTTGATTTGAAATTTATTTTTGTCAATATTGATCATATGATTTATTTTCGGAGAAAATAAAAACAGCGGAAGTTTATTAAACATTTTTTTCATTTATATATAGAGGCGTTTCTTAAACTAAATTCGCCTGTTTTACAACAATAGTGAGTTATAGATTGTTATTACTATCATTGAATTTAAACGTAGAAAATGACAATATTATATATGTTCAAATTAGAAACCGCTCTTCGAAGTATCTAAATATATGACTTTTCTTTATTTATATATTTTGATATTTTTAAATACAGCAGCAAACAAATCCTGAAACATTCACACTTGCATCATGCACAAAAAAATTAACAGAATTTGAAAAACGTTATTGTTTTGATGTAATTTTTAATGAAAGGACTTCAATTACATATACATTCCAAGCACTAAGTGAAGACGATATTAAAGCTTGGATAGATGCAATGGACGGTAAAGAATCGGTAAGTAAACAGTACACTGATTTTGTTTTTATTTGTTGCCAAATTACGACGTTAATCATAACTTTTTTATACAGACCAACCTTACGCTATTAACAAAACACAGTGAAGACAGTACTCTTGATGATGTTGGATTCGCTTTTATAAAAAAATGCATTGATCTACTGGAAAGACGAGGACTTGAAGAAGAGGTGCGTGCATGTGGTTCTGCTAGCTACATTTAAAGTTCATGTGATTTTATATATTATAGGGATTGTATCGTATTGGCGGAGTTAGTACAAAAGTGACGAAATTGTTGCAAATGGGACTTGACCGAAAAAAGACTGAAAAAGATCGTCTAAGCTTTTTCAACGATGAACAAATGGGTTATAGTGATATTTTGGAGAGCAAAACAATAGCTAGTGCTCTAAAACAGTATCTTCGGAATTTAAACGAGCCACTTATGACGTTTCGTCTGCATCATGCCTTCATAGCAGCAGCCAGTGAGTATCATTCATAAAAAAACGTGTATGTCTGTTGCATACAATTATATTTTCTATTTTGGTTATGTTGTCAAGAATACAAAATATTACAAGCATACATTTAATATTTTTGTTATTGAACTATTATAATATAGTTTATTTTTTTTAAAGAACGGGCAAGTCAGTATTCCTAAATAGTATAAATGTTGATTCAAAATTATCTTAAACTTACGTCGAAATAAAGTTAAAAAGCTTGTCTTCTTTTTATTGCATAAACTATTTATTGATCTATTCAGATTACCAAATAGTTAAGACAACATAAAAAATATGTGGGAAAACAAACAAAAAAAAAACAATGAAACTTTACACTTATTATAGCATTATTACCTAAAATATTGTTAAGTCCATACAATATATCGCTTTAATAATAACAATGAATTTGTTTCCTCTATTGTGGGTTGGCAAAAACTAGTCTGTTCCTGTCGATATGAACAAAGCTGAACAAGTTGAAACAAACCTTGAAAACTGTTAAAACACAACTGTGTTTCATAACACACAACGACATAATTTGGTATATAATCTATATTTTATAGTTTTTTTTTACAAATGCTTTAAAGGATTTCTATCAAAATTTTATCAACAAATAAAATGATGAAAAAATGTATTTTGTACGCTAATATTGCTATTTGAATTTATAGAACAAGAGACTCGTTTGCAACGAATTAACGAAGTGCACCAATTGGTATACAAATTACCCAAAAACCGGTTGGATATGCTGGATATGGTTATCCGACATTTAAAAACGTAAGTAATCGTGAATACAATATTGTTATGAAGATATACTAAATTGTAATTATTTTCAACTTTTAATGTATATTGTTTTATTTTTAGGGTGTCGTTAAAAAGTGATCGAAATAAAATGTCAGTTTTTAATTTAGGAGTTGTGTTTGGCCCTACTATATTACGGGCTGCTGAAGAAACAGTTGCTGCTATCCTTGATATAAAATTCAACAATGTTATCATTGAAATATTAATTGAAAACTATGACAAAATATTCAAGAACCTGCCCTCTATGCCAACGGGCAGCAGTGTTGGTGATTTATATTTGTAAGTGGCAAAAACTCCTTTAATTTCTTAAATGCGAGATCAAGTTATTCAATTGCGTAAATAGTTATACTTGCGGTTCATACATGTTTCTATTCTTTTTGATTTTTTAATGTATGTAACATCGTTTTAAAATTGGCGGAAGAAAGATTCTTTGCTAATTATACTGCTTATATATTTCTTCAATATACCAAGCTAATGTATCTTAACTTACATGGCTAGTATTGTTTAATATGTTAAATTCAGACATCCATATCCCTGTGCACATACTTTCTGCAGCATTCTTTTTCTTTTTTTGTACCATGTTTTTAATTTCTTATACATGTACTATTTTTCCAATCCAGGTCGCAGTCCAATAAAAGCCCATTATTTCACCGACCGGATAGCAGAGGTAGTGGCATTGTGGAAAGTACGGTAGGAGGATCAGTAACTACTGGAGTAAATCATAACTACCCAAAGGAACGCACCACACATGGCATTTACGCACAAACGCAACCAGTAGTTCGTGTTGTTGCTAAGTCAAATTACACCGAGCCGATTATGTCTTCAAGTATACAACACATACCTAACGGTATACAGTCGTTATACAGCAAAGGAACTAACCATTATCCGACTTATGAAGCCAAACCGACCATTATTTCTTCGATTATTGCCGACTCTACCCCGGCAACGTTAATTATCAGAGATCAAAACAATCAACATCACTTGAAATCTAGTACCGATTCTTCTCCAAGTCACTATCATGGAACACATCATACATTAGACAAAGTCTCTGCTGTATATCAAACCGGGTCTACTGGTGGTTCTCTTGGTGGATGTTATACCTCACAACATCAATCAACAACATCATTTTCACAGAACTCTTCCATGTCTGGAATGAATAATATGACAAACTGTGACACTACGATTCCGCATGGTGTGTATAACCGTATGACTACTTTAGGCAACAGCGATTCAAATCTCGCTATCTCTCGCAAAGAGTTATCAACATATGAAAAAATTAACTCTACAAGCAGTTCGGCTGAATCAGTATGCTCTTCACCGGGAGGTATTGTTACTAGTAGTGTATTGTGTACTGTAAGAAGCCCCCGTGGTGCCTGGAGCGAATATAACAATTCTGCAATTTCCAATAAAAATGTCATGAAATTCGATAATTCTGGAGCCAACAACAGCAACCGTACAGTCATTTCACCGTTAACAACTTCAGTAAACGTTGAAGAGTCTGACAATTCTGCTAGTCCTAGTTATTGTAGGCCAAAGAAAACTCAGCGCATTAAAGACTATGGCCGAAACCGTCAGTTACCGCAAGTTCAGCAACAGCTATCGTTAGCTCAACAGCAGTATTTGCAACAGAAGCAAGGAAAACAATCAATACCATCACGAGAAGATATGTAAGTATCGATATTTTAAAACGTACAACCAATTACTATCATTATCATTTGTTTTATTTTTTAATTATTTTATTGATTTAGACGAGTACGTACTTTATACGCTTGTTTAGCAGAAAACGATGGAGAGTTGTCCTTTGAACCAAACCAAATCATAACTAATGGTGAGTAACACATTTTATTTCTAACTTTCAACAGTGCAATAACTATTTTTTTTTTTCAGTGCGTCGATCAAATGAACCAGGCTGGTTGGAAGGTACGCTTAACGGAAAGTCTGGATTGATACCAGAAAATTATGTAGAAATTTTAAAATAACCCATCTAGCATCTTTGCTCGCTTTTGGCCAAAACAAGGCAAAACACACACACATACATACACAAATATATACACATTCTTACAAAGAAGACTAAAAAAAGGTAAAAAGACAACATTCATATAATTTAACGATGAAATAACTAACAATGCCACAATATCAATAGTACTTTATACAATATTACTATAATCTTTTACGAAAATTAAACATTCCATTCTTGGGATATAATCAACATTCGTTATAGACGAAGACGCAGCTGTACATTCCAAGTCAAATGCTAAAGAGTTTTTAATGAAAGTAAATATATACGCAACGAATACAACTAATAATAATCAGGATCACAAATATATACACTTAAATGTATTGGAAGAGATACCAAAATATTTATTTTTAACAATGAATATACTACTGCTTTTTTGCAACAAGTATTCTTGCTATGACTTATAAATTCAATTTTTGGTATGGAAATTATCATGTTCTCTATCATGGCTCGCACAATCAAAGCTTTATTTATAGTTTGATTGTATATTTTGTTGTCTTTTGATGATCATACATCTGAACGCTGTAAGTGATCAATTTTATCAAAACTATAACTTTATTTTTGATTTTTTTGACGTTAAAATATATTAAAATATTGCGTCGCCCATTTGATTATCAATATCAATCCATACATTCTGTCAGTTTTAACGTAAAAAACATTTTAATAGTCTATTTGGCATGTTCAAACATTTGACTAATTTCGTATTCTAATTATGTTGTTATATTTACCACTAATGTTTTTTTTTATTTATCCATTCAAATTGAATGAAAACATTCTAATTGTGTCATCTTCGGGCGGTTCAACGTTTAATTAAGACTTTGAAGCATTTTAATTAAGCGTATGAACTTTTATCTAATTTGAATAAAAGCAAATCAAACTGTTTTTACACGAATGATTGTAAATATGAAAAATAAAATTTAGGTATACGGTGTCACATATAATGTAATAGAGCGATTGACAGTGCAAAATTAACATCAATCGGTTTAGAGTGAACAAGATGCCATGAATATTGTACAAAATTTGTGTGAAGCTAATATTAAAAGTCTTTTCTTTTTATCATAATTTTGTTCACTGAATATTGAAGGCATGCCATTTCCGGGTAGTCAACACGAATGACATTGTTATGTTAAATTTTATCTTGGATTAACTAACATGAGGATTAGTGTTATGTCTTGTTTTATCCATCGCCAGAAAACTTAGAATGACCAAGGCAATCAAATACTTTGCCAAATAATAAAAATAGGTCAATTGTAGCGTTCAAGAAAGTTTTTCAACTCACATTACAACAAAATGCATTAGTTTATTTTTTAATGTTGGTTTTGATAATACGTTACATAGAATTGGGTTTTCTTTAAAAATCAATTACAATCATCCAGTCCAACGAACAGCCGTAGTAAGCTTCTGGGCAATGTATTTGTATATTTGTTTTGATTTTTGCTGCGAATTTGTTGTATTCCTTACACAGCTAGTTTTTATAAACAATATGAAAATCATTCCCAATTTGCTAAACGTTTAAAATTCAATTAAAACAATCCTGCTGCTATACATTTACCGTAACGAGGTAGTGTGTGGGACATTTTTACAATTGTTATTTTATTGTTATGCTTTCATTTGATAAGAATATTAGAAGTTGCGATTTGTTATTTAATTATAATTTAATTGTTGCGTATACATTGTTAACTAAATAAAATCCTTTGACACCTAATCAATTATGAATTTTAAATCCGACGAGGTAATCGCCAATCTGTTATAATTGCTTCAAAGGTAAGCCATGATCTGCAAATTATGCTTTATTTCTCGATCAGTTGATTTAGTTCGTTATCATCGAGAGTGCACTTATGAAAGCTGTTATAAATGAAAATAGCTTTACATCCTCGTTAGTCTCAGCATGGTTTTTCTTAGGTCCTTTGAAAGGTTATTTGGCACCATAAGCTCAGGATGATTTTACGTCTGACTTAACTAGATTCGTAGCTACTTATGGAAAACGGACCGAATGAAATTTCACTAGACCGTCGGATCGCCATGTATGGTCAAATGTGTGGAAATTGATGATGTAATAGTCTAAAAATACTTCAAGGTGACATTCAATACCTTACAATAAATCTAAGTGAAGTTTAAAATTTTATCTTGTACATCTTGTCTCCCATTTTCGCTAACTCCACAATATATAGGAAATTTAAAACGCTTATTTTATTTATATTTTATTATGACGGCTTAGCGCCGTATTATCAATACCGTTTGTGTAGACGAGATACATAGACAATTATATAAGGCATTTCCTCCTTATTGATTGCCTTATCCCGGGCATACTCGGTAGAAATTTAAAACGCTTGTTTTATGAAAAAAAGTTATGAATATAATTGATAAACATATACAACGTGTTCTAAAAACGAGTAATGAAAATTTAAAAATTATTTGCAAAAGACTAAATTATTACAGTGGAGCGCAGATGGTGGCGCTCAATGGTGGCCGTATAATCGAACAGCACGAATAAAAGGTATACTCAGTTTGGTTGACAGATATATTTTTAATATTGCTAACTCCAATGCTTAATTGCCAATGTTTTTATTGGCTTTAACGTTATGGATTGAGAACTGTTGCTTTGATATATAAAAATAAAATGTCGTTCGGTGAGTGTACGTCCTATTCATTAGTAGTTACGAACGGGGATAAACGCACCACAGAACATATACATTCAAAATAAATATGGCAGAATACGATATGAAGCTATCATTTCTGAAAAGCACGGATAATGGGACAGCCGAATAACCGGCCCTCCACTGTAGTAATTAATTACTATTGCCGTAGGAAGCCCTCAGTTTAATAGGACATCCTGTTCACCTCTATGCGCATCCACAGGCGATGTTGATCTGCGTTTGAATAACCTATTTATAATTGTAAGTTCTAGATAAGATATACGGCCTGGCCGTTCTTCAATGAATAAATAAATAAATAAATATAAGTTCTAGACAAGGAGTGTGTGTTACGCCAAAAGCGGAATAGACGGTTTTTTGATCTCTATCGTGAATGATGTTTCCATTGATCACTGACTTTTGAATCACTAAACATAAACACATAAGTGTTAAATGTCAAAAAATTCAACGTACCTACACATACACACACCAATTCAACACCCAAACACAACATATTGCCATTGAATAAAAAAGTTTCACAATTGCTGGAGGCTCATTACAAGCTATATACAAGACCTGTAGATCAGATTGGTCAATTTCACTAAAGACAGTGCATTCTGCTAAAACAGTGAATCTGAAAATGACATTTGACGTTGAAAAATATAAAACCTTTTACGAATGTGTCGAGCATTGGGAATTGAGAAAAACATTCATGGAGTCTCAAATGAACAATTTTCCGGAAGATGAAGTTGTTTGTCTCGCACAAGTTTTCAGCAACATTGAGCTTCTGGGATGTCAGTATCCGCCGGAAACAATGCGGCTAGTGGCAGAATTATCAAAAGATATTGTGTCCAAGTACCGCGATAAACGAACTGGAAAATTGAAGCGAACATTTGTTACTGCGTCGGATGCTGCTGCTGCCCGTTACGTTCAGAAGAAATAGACTTGTTGAACGCTAAATCAACCAGCCCAGCTGAATTGCTGAGCTTCTGGAAATAAATTCAATGCATCATGCACAATTACACGACGAGGTGTTTTACAGAAATAACTGAAATAAATTATAATGTTAAATAGAAAACACAATTTGTTTCATAGTATAGTATAATTTCTCGTTGGAAGCAAAATACGACAAATTTTTAACTCTATTGTGACTTATTGACAAAGATAAGTGCATTACACATGTTAGACATTCATTAAAGACGTTCCAAGTTTATAACGTCAGAGTTTACCACACCAGAATTTGCTTCATGTTCCCCTTTGTCATGGTCAGAGATAACCACACAACGAGGACGAGAAAGTTTAAAGTTGCGGATTCCTTGCGCTGTCACGGATGTTCCTGTTACATCTAAAAGCTTCAGGTGCGGTGCTGCCGATTCGAGATGATCAAGCGATGTATCAGTGACCAGCTTATAGTTGCGAATAGACAGACGCTCCAGACCAGTTAGATTATGGTGTAATATTTCGTCCATGTGGGCTCCTGCTAATTCATTGCGTGACACTCCGTATGCACAAATGCCTCGATCACTAACTAATGATACGTAATTTGGAGCTATTTGTCCTATACCCAGGTTTACAAAAATTTGATGTTGATTTCCATTGCCTGGCCTGTGAATAAGTTCTTGAAAATTTCCTGGCATAATAAGCACATGCGGTAGGACGCGTTGTGGCGGTGGTGCATTATTTTGTGCTGGTGGTTGTTCTTCGTGTTCATTCTGATTTGGAACATTATTCGCTTCATCACGTAATCGCAAATTCACTGCAAGACAGAAGAAAAAAATCATGAACATAGTTAGTACGCGTTTTCAAACTTTTCAAATATTCCATAATTTATATACTTTACCATCATCGCGTCGTTCCAAAAGAGGTTCAACTGGTGGATTTTCTGCTACAGCTCCATCATCTGGTCTATCCGGTCTTTGCTCAAGACGAGGGCGTTGTGCTTGATTACCACCAGCATCGAAAATTCGTTGATAAGCGGCATTCATTTGATTTCCATGTCGACGTAATCGATGATTCAAAAGAGCATTTTCCCGTCGTTGCATTAGCAAATCTCTATTGATAATGCGCACAATATTTTGTCTATCTTGCCTATTGTTCTCATTTGCTATTGGCACTCCTCGGCCTGCTTCGGCAGGAAGATTTGCAACCGGTTGCTGTGCATCCCGGACCAATCGTATTAAATTATCCTGATTTCTACCTACATAACCGGGATAATCACCGTGTATTATACGTATCTCAAACACGCCATGTCTTGGTCGCGGAATAGGTGGATGCGGCTGGGCAACTGCTGCTGGTGGTTCATTATGGATATGGATCTGATCAGCAGCGATATCATCCCCGGGACGTTCAGCCTCTTCATTCTCGAGTGGATCAGGCATAGCTAAGCGATGCAACTGCTCAACGCGTTGGCGTTCGGCTTCGTTATATTCGTTAAGACCTCTTTCCGTTCGCAAATGTTCGGGACATTCCAGCCTTAGTTCTTTTAGAGAATGCACGATATTGAAACAGCTAACATCTGAATCAGATATCGGTGTGTCGCGTAAGTCAAGTATTTCCAGCTTCTTGAATCCGAATCGTGTTGCTAAACTAGCATATGGGACACTATCTTTTATATTAGCACAACCTTTAAGGCTGAGGTATCGCAAATGAGGAAGTTTCGAAAGAACCATTAAATCATGCGTATCAAACCAAGCACAATATTCTATTGTGAGCTCTTCCAGGCGTACGAGATATTTGTACATGTTGGTTAAAAATGATCGCATTTGCTGGTGGGGGAGCACAAACTGGTTGTTAATGTTTTGCACTGATAATGCACACTTCTTAAATACTAACGAACGTAAAGTATGAGGAAACATTATAATGTTGATTTTGTTCATATCCAAGTATGCTTCTGTTAGTTCCAATCGATCCAATAAAGTACAACGGGTTACAATTGTCTGCAGGATACCAACTGTTAGCGTTGGTACATTCCACATTTCAGCTGGATATACACTTGTCATACCACGAAGCTTTAAAATTTTTGTTGTGGCTGGTTGAAGGTAGCTAATGCGTTGACGTACTTCCGCTGTAGTTAATTTTGCTGAGGTAAAATCTGCTTCTGCCCATAGTGTTTTATCAGCCACCAGTCGTTGCAATCTTGAACAAGCTTTTGATAGCAGAAGCAAGCTGTTACTATCCAAATGTTCAAATATCAGCAGAAGTATTTCGTCACTGAGGTCTAATATATTAACATTCAATGTTGGACAATGTTGGACTGCTTCTATAATCTGATATTTTGCATCTGGCTCCACAGTAACGTTATCCAGCTCATTGGATAATTTCCTTTTACGACCTTGCTCGCAAATTTGTTGTGGTGGACCAGACACATGACTTGACGATGGAAGTTCAGGTTTAGGCTTAGTTTCAGCTACGCTATTTGGATCCATCTTGTGTGATTTCATACAAAAATAGGCACTGCAAACTTGATAGGGTGAGTTTTGTGTTAACGTTATGATTCACTACGAATATGCCTTGACTAATATTTGCAATTTTTCTTCATAAACTATCTTCGTTTTTTGTACGCCTCTGACAGATACATAGGCTGTTCGAATGACTCCAGCGAAATATGTTTCCAAAAGTTTGTTATTTGTAATCGAGCAACACAGAAATTAGAACCAGTGATGGCAATAGATAGGGTTCACGAATGACATTCACAAGAAATGTAATTATTTTTGACTTATTTGACATACATGTTGACACTGGCACTTTGACTGCACAAGATGTTGAAGTTGTAGGGTATGCTCAAACAGTCCGTAACCTAATTGAGTGAGTAGGTAATTTACATAAAATTTCATCGAAATCCATAGCAACTTTTAAAGCAGAAAATTTTATAAAAGGCCATATAGAATGAGTGCAATTCTAATCTCATCAATCATTGTTTAATAATTTAAAAATTTGGATACCCGGTATAGCTAGTTGTACGAACCTTTTTTTGACATATAGGAATCTATATTCACCGCGTGTAGAAAAGCGATTTGTGCGCGTCTTTGCTGTGCAATCTATTGCCAGGAAATACTTCCGAATCCTACGAAAACGTTTAAAGTTGATTTGATCAATTGTTATTGCGCTTCATCACACTATGTCGAATCAAATCCGGCAAAACCTATCAGATGTTCGGCCTAGCATAGAAAAAGTTGTTTACAAGATACTCGGCGCTTCGGACGGTACAGTACTTTCTCTCATAGAATCGAATGTATGTAATGGATTTGATCGACGCAAGCTAAGCGAGGAACTGTCGTTCGTTGTTGATGAACGTAGAGCGATGCGAATCTGCGATAAAATAGAAGATATGGTGGATAACTTAAGGATCAAAGAGCAGCATGCAGGCTTTTCCATGGAACACGAGATTGGCAAGTTATCAAAACATGATGTTAAAAAACGCCCGCTTGACCAAGCGGCGCTTGATCCACATCAGTCTCTCCGAACTAAAAGAAACAAGCATGAAAGTGACATTTCTTCCATTGCCATTAACACCGGTGAGCTTAACATTAGAAGTGAAAACGATCCTTTAGCCGGAAATAACTTGACCGCTAATCATATAAAGCAAATGATGGAAAACGCGCAGCGAGAAATCGAAGAACGCAAACGAAAGCTTGAAAATATTAAGCTTAACAAGCACCCAAACATACCGGCAACAGCAGTGGCCGCGGCAATGACCGTAAATGCTAAAATTTCTACTGCCGCTTCTAAAGCGATTGATGATGATTCAAAAGTTGCGACAAATGTACAAGTAAAAATCAATGAAACTACTGTGCCATCGGTTATATCCGACATTGAAAGGTCGAAGAAAATTGCCAAACTTCAAGAACAAATTCGGGCCAAGCTTTCGGGCACATTGGCAAACGCTCTGCCGCAACAACAGCCTCCAGCAGATAAACCAAAACCGCTGATTTTGGACGCCGAGGGCCGTACTGTAGATGGTAGTGGTCGTACTATTGTTGTACCGCAGCTTACACCTACTCTCAAAGCTAATATTCGAGCCAAGAAACGGGAGACAACAAGAAATTTACAAGCTTCCGAACGCTTAGCTGTGGACGCATCGAATGAGACACAGTTTCATGATGATCGTATTGTCCTTAAACCTGCGGTTAGAATTAAGCGCTCCTTGCGTTTTCATGAACCAGGCAAATTTCAACAGCTTGCCGAAAGGTTGCGGATGAAGGCTCAACTTGAAAAGTTGCAGAACGAAATTTCACAAATAGCACGTAAAACCGGAATTAGCTCTGCTACGAAGCTTGCCTTAATTGCACCAAAATCCGATACTCATATAAACGATGTACCCCAAATGGAGTGGTGGGATTCTGTAATACTAATGGATGATTTCAACACACTAGATGTACACGGAAACATTTCTATCAGAGAATCATCCATTACTAATCTCATCGAACATCCTACGCAAATGCGACCACCAAGTAAGTATAATGTAATATTTATAGTAATCAGTACGGTATAAAAAACTATCTTGCGGAAGGTGTTTGAGTCTGGCGCGTCTAAGATTCGTTTTCTTGATTTATACCCAATTTTCCATGGTTGTTGTTATGGCTAAATTATAAAGCTAAATATTTCACCTAATCATAATTCATAAACGCGGATATCGGGAATTGACTCTAATCTGCTTACAGTATTCGTACTGCTTGCCAAAACCAAGAAATGTTTGTGTCCCCGGATACACCGACGATATTTTACAAACACTAAAGATAAAAAAATTAATTTCCATTGTTATAGAATTTCCTTCTGGAGCGATTGTTTTATGCTTCTGTTATATACCTTTAATAAATTAGAATTGTCTATGTTCTGTTTGGGCAAACCCTATAAACATGCAGTTAATCATCATAACGACAAGAATGGATCGTAACTTGTTGCTTTCCGTTCGTGGCGTTATAAGCAAAGGTGTTTAACGTATGATCACCACTGCAAATCGCTTACGTTTGCGTTGTTGGCAAGAATTTTGTTTTGCCAAAATATGAGGTACTGTATTTTAGGAGTAACGGTTTTGGTGTATCGTTTAATATGAGTTTTTTTGCTATGCTTTGTCAAAGAAAGATGTATGGAAAGTTTTATTTAGCAATACAAACTATTTATGTATTGTTGACACTATACATAAAAAAACAAACAAGTATCACTAGGATGTAGGTATTGAGTCAAATTTCTTGTATGCATTAGACAGTGTTAAATTTGCATCGGCAGAATATCAAAATATATTATTGGCGCATATTATAATGAAGTAGATATCAATGCGACCTGTCCGTTCTTTATGAATAAAAGAAAATAATGAAGTAGCTATGTAATTTTTTGCAAATAACCATATTTTTCTGTTTTGCTTATAGACGAATCATCGCGAGGCGTTTATCTTCCGGTATTTCTTACCAAAAAAGAAAGACGAAAATTACGACGCCAAAACCGCCGTGAAGCATGGAAGGAAGAACAAGAAAAAATACGTCTGGGGCTAGAAGCACCACCGGAACCGAAGCTGAGGATTTCCAATTTGATGCGAGTATTGGGAACAGAAGCCGTACAAGACCCAACCAAAATAGAAGCTCATGTACGTGAACAGATGGTAAAGCGGCAAAAAATACACGAAGAAGCGAATGCAGCACGTAAATTGACCGATGATCAACGACGAGAGAAAAAAAATCGTAAAATGAAGGAAGATACTACGTTAGGAGTTAGTGTTGCTGTATATCGCATTCGGGAACTGCAAGAACAACAAAGCAAAAAGTTCAAGGTGGAAACAAACGCGAAACAACTATTTTTAACCGGGGCGTGTGTTCTCTTTCGAGATTGTTGTGTAGTGGTGGTGGAAGGAGGTCCAAAGCAACAAAAGAAGTACCGAAGACTCATGCTTCATCGTATAAAATGGGAAGAAGATTTAGTTAAAAATGCTGATGGCAAAGAGATTCCTAACTCATGCGTGCTTGTTTGGGAAGGAATGAATCAACGTAGAAACTTTGGAGAATTTAAGTATAAATCTTTTCCGTTAGAAAAAAGTGCAAGAGATTTTTTTCAAAAACATCATGTTGAGCATTATTGGGATTTGGCATACTCTGGGGCTGTTTTAGAAGCATCCGAGGATGTATAATGAAAAAAAAAAAAACAAAAAATAATAAAACAACCGTATTGTAAAGCGTAAAACATTGCTAACAGTTTGTGAAGTTGTTAGGTATGTCTTTTCATTAATTGAAAAAAGCGTACTACAACGAACATAAAAATCAATAAATTATAATTGAAAGCAAATTGATAAGTTGTTTTACGATGCACTTTTGCGCTCTGGCAAACACTATCACGTAACAAGTATAAAAAAGTATTCTTTCTAACTCCGTTTAATTTGACTGCCATTATCTAACAAACTTTTTTGATTATGTTTATTTGCTTATTAATGACACTAATTGTTAAGTCGTAGAATAGTTTGTTTGGCCTAGTGATGATGTATGACACTGAGGTACCACGCACATTAATTGATAAAAAATATTTCATAAACTATTTTAGTAAAAATCTTAGCGAGATATAATTAAAATTAAAAACACCGCACCACACAGTGCGCTTATGAGGGTTTATGACGCCAGAGTAAACTGAGTGTGAGGCGCGAGAAACACGTACCGTTTTCGCTAAAAAGTCCCTAAAACATAAACAATGAAAAATACGCACCCGGAGTCGGTTACGAGCCAGTCGGAATCGATTCTGACCCGTGGGTGCAACGGGTCGACCCGAACTCGCTGCACCCACGGGTCGGAATCGCTTATGCTGTCTTGCACATAGCGGCTTCGGGTCGACCCGGACTCGCTGAACCTACTTGCAGCTGCGGGTCGTTTCCGGAGCGCTCCGACCCGGTAGGTTTGGCTCGTCCCGCGCATTACTAATTCAGACGGCACAGATGCGTTGAAGAAATTTTTCGTTAAAGTTACAAATTTTGCAATTATGCATCGTAAATCAGTGAAGCGCGGTTGGCTAGTCGAAGACAGCGAATCAGCGACATCATCGTCGATTATTAAAGACGTCCATGACCTAGGATCATCGGTACTCCCACCAATTTCGTTCGCCACCCTCCAATAGGTGAATGTAAGCCGATTGGAAAGGAAGAAGAAATTGATTGAATCGATTTCTTGAGATGGTGCGATATATTTGAGTCGGGAATGGCCGTATCCGGAATATAAGATTAGACAATCCCTTGTCACCTGTGAGTAGCTAAAACGTAGTAGTGACACATTTCAACATCTCCAACATCCCCGGTTCTTTAAAATCGGTTGTAGGTACCATCCACTGTGGCGTTCTTCGAATTTGCGAAGAACGACGGAGAGGCTGTACTGGGGATGGTGTACCGCTATCAGCTGTTGCAAACCCCGGCGAGGTAGGGGATAGCAACGTCTCTGGGCTCGCTGATGACCGTAACGATGAAAGCGAAGGTGATGGTGAAGACGGGAACATTGCGCATACTGGTGACATCTCTTTGGGTTGATGTATCACATGTTTTTTTCCGGTTGACTGGAACTTATCTCATTTGGTAGTTCTTCATCAATATCCCAGCTATCCAGAAGAATATCCAAAGCTATTGCTGACCGCAATGCATTTTCTCGACCACTAACTGCTTCAGTATGACTAAAATCGAAACTCGATCTCAACTGGTTAACATGTAATCTCATTCGCCTTCCGGTTGAACTCTCAACACGGTACATTACATAGCCGATTCGTCCACGAATAATGCCAGGAATCAATCTCCACTTGCTACGATGGTATTACTTTGTGTTGTGTTTTTGGAATTACAATTTTATTATTAAAACATATACACAATTACAACGCAAAATAATGTCGTGACAAAACTCGTGCGCTTAGTTGTACGGAGACCCGCTCGACGTCCCTCGTGTCTCCTTGAGCCTTTTCCACGTGTGTGTGTGTGCCCCGTGCCCACATCACCAGGTGACCCCTGTCCCTGTCACCTGTGAGTGGGGATGAAGCCTTGTTAACAGTACAGCGTTCTTCATCCCGGTTCACACAAACGCTTATGTTGACACTTTGCATACACGAGATCACCTATTTTAAATTCCCTTCGATGAATCTTTTCATCATCTGTCACTGGGATAACAATTGGAGGCACACGCAGCAATTCCAAACAAGTACGTATTCTGCGTCCAAACATAATCTCTGGTGGCGATCTTCCTTGGTCGAGCTGTCTATTAGGGGGTTTATTAGTCTATATCAACAAATCGCTCAACCTGTCCATTAGACTGAGGATGATACGGGGATGTCCGGATGTGTTCTATCCCATAGCTGGTGCAGAATACCTCGGGCTAAAGAGTAGAAAGAGCCCACAAGTTGTCGAGCAGTTGATAGGTTGGGCCATCGTTCAGCCATATTGAAAAGTCGATTTGAGTGAATGCGCGTTGCATAAAAACAGGCGTATAACGGATTCGTTGTGAAATGATTCAATTTTATGTATAACGCTTGAAATTTGAGTTGATCTTATTGTTTGACGGTTTGAAGCGTTTAATTATTTTGATTTCTGGTAAAATTTAAAATGTTTCAACTATTTCGACGTAACATGAGTAAATAATTTATTTTGGTAAATTAATTAATTGCCAACGCGTTTTTTTTCAAATAAATTATTAAATTAAATTAAATAAATTATTGATTTATAAATGATTAAATGATGAAGTGATTGAATAAGATTCGATCATTGAGCTAAATTGTTTTATATGATTGCAAGAGACGTTCAGTGAATAATGCAAATTTATTCGTGGGTTGAAGTAAACCGAACGAGAAGCAACACCATGTCCTAGTGAACACCATTGCTCAAATTGATAATTAATCTATCGATGATTTCATTTATGTTCTTGTAGCGTTTCTTTATTTTATCACGAATATTAATATAACTTCTTGTCAGCAGCTCTAGCGTCCGTGCCTGTAAACGGTTGAAGGCAGAATCTATCTATTTTGACACATGCACGTTCTTCAAGTCTTGTATTCGGTGCCTGTTAACGGATTTTGTGAATTGATGCTGCGGTCTGACGTTTCGGGTTGTGGTGCACTGTGGTGTGTTGGTATATTGTGGTGTGTCGGTTCGCCACGGCATCTTAAAGTAAGTTATTACATTAATGTGTTTGTGCTTTGTTTTTCCTCTCTGCCCTCACCATGTCCTCAAATTTCAAAGGCATTGCGTCCGTTACTTCCATGACCATCGCGTTCATGTCATTTTATAGCTCGATGCTTGCAATCACGTAATCCTCACCTGGTCGTTCGTGTTCTGCTATCAGCTGTTCGAGTTTAAA
>STHB01000010.1:1453204-1475146 GCA_018908115.1 Anopheles rivulorum
ACCATGGTAATTAAAATAAAATTTATAATATTTTCACTTAACAATATCACTCTCCATAGTTAGCTCTATTTTTAAAGCCATTAATGCGTACTAAAGCACACTTAGAGTGTATTTAAATTCCTCCAGCACAACCCAAATAATGCCCTTGGTTCTATCTAAATCAAATTAAGCTACACATGATTATAGTTGGAATTGGAACCACAAAACACTGTAGAGAGCCACAAATAAAACAGAAAAAGAGAAAGATCACTCCCAACTGGTCATTTTTCGCTCGTTAGCAGTACTACATTTCACTGTTTACTGTCACACATCATTACATTGGGCAATTGCATTACATGCACTCCATCAGACATCAGTATCGGTCCTTCGGTTGGAAAATGTCGGCAGCGGTTGGTAGCAAAATTGCAGGGCCCGGGATTGTTGTTTGTTGCGCTTTATTTACTTCTGCGCATTGTTTGTCCTGTTCGTGTAGTGTTATGCCGGCACGTCCCAGTGGGGCAGGGCAAAATAGTACAAAAACAAATTACTTCAAGCACAGTGCTGTAAGGATTGTAGCAGGTAGCACAATCCCATGCTACTTGAGCAAAAAACAAGTGTTTTCTTTTCACGCCAGGGTGATGGAAAATCTTTCAGATATAATCGTTTGCCCGATTGCTTTCAATAAAAATCATCGCAAACCATCAAAGCCAGTGCACATTGCAACAAACTAGTGATGGGCACACTGAATTAGAATGATTGAATGAATTAAATCTTAGCAGAGAGTGAATTAATTCAAATCTCTGTGAAGAGTTTTTATAACTCTTCTCTTAATTAAATCATTCGTGAGTGATTCAACTCATGAGTGAGTTGGTTTGTGATTTAATTCTTCACAGCGACCATTAACTCACTCAGAGTGATTTAAATCATTCATGAGTTATTTAACTCATGAGTGTGTTGTATCAACAAGTGCTAGAAAAGGTTTCGATACATCGGATGAATAGTAGTACATTTCTTCCTGTGGGGAATAACAAGTCCCATGAGCAAAATCGTCACGGTTTCTCGACTTGGGACTTGTTATTCCCCACAGGAAGAAATGTACTACTTTTCATCCGATGTATCGAAACCTTTTCTAGCACATGTTGATTGCTAGATTCATGTTAAATAACTCAAGAATGATTTAAATCACTGTGAGTGAGTTAAAGGTCGCCGTGAAGAACTAAATCCCAAACCAACTCACTCATGAGTTAAATAACTCATGAATGATTTAAATCTCTGTGAGTGAAGTGCGGGACATGAGTGACTTAAAGAGTTATAACTCTTTATTCCAACACACTCACTCCGATTTAATTCCTTCAAGTGAGTTAATATTCCCATCTCTGCAACAAACAGTCGAACGGAACACCGATCCAAGCGACAGGAACGTTCCTATAAAAGCGTTAAATAACAACGACAACAACAACTGCTTTGCAATGCTTTTCATTTTATGCGCAACCATGAACGCCATATGCCTAAGTAAAAATCCAACAGTACAATGAATAATTATGGCATCAGTTAAATGTAGCCAGGTTTCTGCGAATCTTGCAGCAATAATCGATACTACACGATAAGCGGATAACACCGTAGATCAATAAGGGCGATCCGGTGGTGTATTTGGCAACGGCGCCAGGTTCCAACACGAACGGACCCGGTTCAAATCCCATCCGGATTGTGTTCCCCCTTAGTGAGCACTGACTATGCCAACTACCGTGATATCTAATAGTCTAGTAAGCCATTTGATGGCCGGCATGACCGTGGTAGGTCGTCAAGCCAAAAAGAGAAAGAGAGGCCGTAGATCAATAGAAATGGTTTGATATTTGATCCATTTTTGAAACTTCAATAAAATCCGTGTGACTTTGGACGTATTTTTTTGTGGGTATATAAAAAATCTCCTGATAAAGTGTCGCATGGATTCGATTTTTGTCGCAAAAATCAATACCCGCGTGTTTCGTCGCATCAGATTACTAGTACGGTTACTGGTAATTGTTATTGCTTTCTCATATTATGCAAAATATGATTATTTGGTGAGCAGAAATATTGATTACCATTTCATTACTTTGGTACGACTGGGACAGGCTAACGCAGTCATGCAAGAAATTGAAATTGCTCCAAACTGCTTATAATTGAGCGTTTTGGGGTTGGGTTTGAATATTATTTTCGAAACCGCTTCTGCCTACAAGCTGTATCCTTATGAAGAAAATATAGGATTACTATGTGTTTAAAAATGATTTAAAATGTTTTCTCTCTCTCTCTCTCTCTCTCTCTCTTTTTCAGTCTCCATTAGTACAGGCTAAAGATGTGGTAAATAATTTTAAAACAAAACTAATTGTGAACGGTTCTCGTCAGGTACCATTTTTCAATGTGATCCTTTTCATTTTCTTAAACCAACCAACCAACAAACAAGAAAACCAAATTTATCTTCTGCCTTCTCATTTAGCGGTACGGGTTGCTTATCCAGCTGCTTGCTACATTAAATATGAACTATGACCTGCGAACAACGGAGCATGATGTTGCTGAACTAATAATGTCGGATTGAAGACATCCATCCCAGGTAATAGCGACGGAAGGACGGTAAGCACGAAATTTTTGTTCATCCTAGCCGGACATTTTATGAGCCACATAAACCGGAATAATGAGTTCTAACGAAACGTTCACACAAAAAAAAAAAGATGGAAACTCAAGCTCCGAAGCGGTGTTGTAACACTTACACACCGCTACACAAACATCCTGGTGTACTTGCAACGTAGAAAGGTACGTAGCATAGCAGCAAGAGGTGAAACGACCAGGAAAGAGTTGTGACACAATATTTTACGTCAAGGTGGAACCAAATTAACTTCCGGCGCTTCAAGTAGATTTTATTATGCGATTTGGATGCATTTTTCCGGTTTATGAAACAAAACTGTGCCCTCCTTTTTGCTTTCCTTTCCTTTTTCATTGTTCCTACCTTCTTTCTTTCCTTCAGGGGTTTGCTCTGCGCCCGTACACGATGGGAACAATTTTCCTCACATGATGGATGCATCGATTGCAAGCCCCTAAAAGAAAGACCACTCGTCTAGAAATCAGTGCAAGCGGGATGATATTATTGCTACAAAGGCGACTCGCTATCTGCGCTCGTTTCTATTCCTCACGAGCACCGGTGTTGGTAGCAACATAAAACAAAAGGTCAAATATTCAATGCACGTCTGCCAGCAACGAGAAACTTTGAATAATCCATGCATGGATTTTGCGTTTGTAAAGTAACAAACAACTCTTTTCCAAGGAAAAGCAAACCATCAGTGGCAAATTATAAATAAACGGAAAGCACTGTTAACCAATCATTTTTGTTAGTAAATCCAAAACCATAGCCTGCTAGAGATAAACTAGAGACTTGACATTTTTTAAATCATGTACCATATATATTTATGTTTGGACAATACGGCGCTAAGCCGTCATAATTAAATAAAATAAAAAATATATTTATGTTTGGTTGGATAAACCCTTTTAACGAGATGATTTCATGATTAGTGTATAATCCATTACGTTTAACACAAGAATAATTATCGGAAAACCGATTATCGCAATCGGTGTATTTGGCAACGGTGCTAGTCCCACACGTCCGGACCAGGTCCAAAATCTATATCTATATCTATCAACTTATACGTCCCGGCGAGATTGCTCCGTGCTAGATCGTTACTTGACGTAGAGGAATGCCGTACTCGTTTTGGCTCCTCTGATCCGTTTTTATGTATGTGCCGCGAATTTAACGCCGTTTGTGATCGTTACGAACCGGACATGTCGCGTCTTGCGTTCCTCAGTTGTATTCGTGTTGTGCGGCCTACTCTCTGTTAAATGTATCTTTGTTATGTATGTAAACGTGCTTCAAATAGGCCACATGAGGTCCATTTAATTTAAATAAAAATAACAAACAAATAACAAAATCCCTTCCGGACCGTCACCCCCGTAGCCAAGGCCTGACTAGCCGGTTACGCGGAAAAGATTAGGTTGATTCGACCTAGCCGTTCTAGCAAAAAATCCGACTTTAGCCGACATTAGACAACGAATACATGTAATTATTATTCTTAAGTGACATTTGGCTTAATAACTAACGGCCATACATCAAAAGGACGCTTCTTCAGTTTGCCTGCTTGCTAACAATTAAAGCTATTTAAAGTGTAGTTCTTGTTACTGTTTCCAGTAATGGATGGTAAAAGTCCTGCCGCTACAGCTAATTGGCATGACAACAAACGGTGGGTAGTAAACGTTACCCGAACGCTGTCATCCCACGTGAGAAAAAGGAAGTGTAAAATTAACACGAACTTGTATCCTTGTTCCCTACTATCCGGCAGGTTTGCAGGTGAGACAAAGATGCGACAGCACATGGCTCATCGAACTTCCATTGTGTGCATCGGTTTCGTCGTTTAGACGCGCTCCGGCTGCAACGAGCATCTAATCGAGTGTAATAATAAGACTTGATTGATGGGCATAATGTTCCGATCTTCTTGTCATTTCGTTCGATGCAGTTTCTTTCGGTGCAGTTCAGCGCTGCTAATCGATCAAGCGCACCGGTGAATATGATGAATAATTGTATTTGTTTATTTGATCGAGCAAATTACTGTGGTCTTGCTGGCAATGTTGGTTCGTGGGTTATCTAATGCTTAAAGGAAAAATTAACCAATTAAAAACAACACAGCGTACATACGCTTCGGTTACACGTTTCCGAGTGAAAAGCAAATGAATGGTAAATGGTGTGTGCAAACGACACTCAAAAACGCTTGATTGGATGTATTGACTAATGCATTTGTTGATTTTACACTTGACGGAATCGGGTCAGATATATTAGCTCCTTGTTCACTTGCTATACTTTTTTATCCTATCAAATCGACCCTTCAAAGTTGCTAATATTCCTATTCGTTTTGTTCTATTGATTAATGAAATATGTGTAGAGAAATAACGTTGTTTCCTTGCTAAAATTTTCCTTATTTAAATCTTAAAAAAAATTAAGTCATATTTTCCTTATTTAAATAAAACAAAATTAGCTAACCAGGCGTAAATTAATTAATTAATTAATAAATTAATACGTATGTAAAATGAAAATCAAACTTTCAAAAATGAATCTAAGGAATTCGCTTCGAATACTTACTGAAATACGGGGCGGCTCGGTGGTGTATTTGGAAATGGCGCTAGTCCCTACCACGACCGGACCGGGTTCAAATCCCATCCGGACCGTTCCCCCGTAGTGAGCACTGACTATGCAACTACGTGGTATCTAATAGTCTAGTAAGCCATTTTGATGGCCGGCATGACCTGGTAGGTCGTTAAGCCAAAGAGAGAGAGACTTACTGAAATACTCACACATGCAAACGTTTTAAGATACGCACTTTGTTTGAGTCCATCATACGTATGCGAAGTACAAATTTGGCATCTACTCATGCACCTGAAAACAGTAATAATGTTTACAGAAAAAGGTGTTGATTCAACACGTTGCCATTTACCGTCCGTTACCCAGTTATGTCGCGTCAAATAAATCACTTCACTAGTATGTCACCGATAGGGTTGTTCACCAAGCTCCATAAAAAGCAGTTTAGTTTGTTAATATTGAAGCACTCTAATTCATCTGGAAAATCAATGCTTACCCACACGGGTGCTGTAAACCATCACATTAAGCATATTTACCGCAAATGGGTAGGAAAGCCTGGACCTAAAAGTCAGTCCTAAGAAAACGAGCAGCTCTTGGCAGCTCGGCAAGATTTAAGTAAACGCCGACCCGTCAGCACTTAAGCCTGAGCGGGCATCGAACTGGGTAACAGCAACCGGAAAACCCTCGGCACCGAAACCAACACGGGCAGGGCAAACATTTCGTACCCTTTTCAAACGCGTTGCGAGATCCCGTACCGAAAACTCGGGGCTTCCCTGTTGTGCGTGCCCCGGCAGTGAAACGCTTTGTGGGGCTGCGGCACAAAAGCCGAACTCGAAACCTCCCGAAAGCTTCTATTTTTCTTTGCACGGTTTCAAATGCTGCGGTTTGGCAAGCAATGTTTGATGTACGGCCGTCGCTTGCTGTGGGTACAAAAGGGCTCAAGAAGTTAGTCAACAGTGTGCCCCCGTTCGCGAAAGTGTGGTGACGCTCATTTTCACGCTCGCTCGCCGGATTGGGCGATTCGATACGTCCCCATGGAAATGAGCCGCGCCACGGTGTCGAATGGCGGTGCGATACGGGTTGACAGCGTGGAAATTATGCGTGAATGGAAAAGTAAATAGCAGCAGATAAAGTGATGGAACCGGCGGACGCGTGACGTTACACAGCGAGTTACAACAATAACGAAAAAAAAAAAATAAGATACCTAAGAATCGATATGAGCTATGCTGGTTTAACAATATGTGTACCGCTTCATTCATACTGCTTTGGATCAACCATCCCAGGAGTGGTTCATTTTTATTTCTCGTTCGGTCTATTGCTGTTGCTTTTCGGCCGGCTTTTTTGCACTTCCTACAGTGTATTTAATGGACGGAACGAACGTGAACGGTGAGCGACCCGATAGCGTCTCATGGAGAGAAAATCGCCATCGAAACAAATGTTTAAAGTATGCTAATGTCATCCCGAAGCATTCGCCTGAAGTGTTGTGTTTGAAATACAATTTGTTGTACAATTCTATAAAGCTTTGGCTTTTTGCCCTATTAAGTGGCCCTTTTTTGAATTGTTACGCACACCTGCATTAGGTTGAGATATCGATAAAATTATTCTTTCAGGCATCCTTTCCAACAGCCACTCGAGAGTGGTATACAATCGAATTAATACCAACTGAACTAAGTTGGATAAGCGATAGTAGCCTATTTCCCCTTTTTGTGCGTAAACGAATCCATTCATAACTTTAATGAGTGTACAATTAATATCAAAATACTTCGCATTTTTTACTAAACATGTGCCAATGGAAATATATGCTTCCTGTTAACAACACGAACGCAAATTAATGAATGCCATGTCTATTTGTAGGTGTTTCAGGCTATGCATATTTTCCAGAATAAAAGAAAAAAAATCGTTAAATCCATAAAAATGATGTTTGAACAAAGGGATGTAGGTGATGCAGGTTTTTAATAAGATTTTTCTTAATTTTAACGAACACCATTACTTTATTTAAACAACAGATTAACGTTTTACCTGTATAACATAACTATGAGATCGCTTAAGAAAAATTGATGTTTTCAATGAGTATAAAATTCAGTTAAAACCAAAAAATAGTTTTAGTTGTCTAAAATAATGTAAATATATTTTAAGTATGTTTTTATAGGCCGTTGGTCTGTTTAATTTACTTTTCAGTTCTCCAGGCGTTACTTTACGAACTATATAAAAAATAGTGAACGAAATGATACTGCAAATTTAAAAAAAAAATGTCTGGAACAATGTATGTTGGATGTGCCCTTGTACATTCGACTAACAAAGTTTTCAAAAAACCTACCAATATACATAATTTTACGGGGCGGCCCGGTGGTGCATTTGGCAACGGCGCCAGTTCCTAACACGACCGGACCGGGTTCAAATCCCATTCGGACCGTCCCCCCGTAGCACGGTCTGACTAGCCTGCTACGTGGTAAAATTAGTCTAATACGGCCTGGTCCGTTCTAACACACTAAAAAAAAAAAAAAAATACATAATTTTAAGACCGATGGGGCAAAAATATGGTCCTTGGTCCATGGTCTAGCCGTCCATGGTTTTAGCTTGTTTCGTAATGATCCGTATTAAAGGCTGCATAAAATATAAGTTTATGTTTGAAATGTTCAATTTTCAAGTAATTTCATACTTGCTTATTGTGCATTGTATTCATTTATCATCTATCCGTGCAGAAATTTTATTAACTTCATGTACATTGTTGCAATAGGAATTAAGGCTATCGTAACATGCACAATGGGTTAGGGATAGAACTTAAGTAGAAAAGAAACAGTTATTTAGACAATTCTAAATAATTGTAAAAAAACTCTTTGATATAAAAACGGCTTCTGGCAAACAACCGAGCAAATGGTGAGTTGGAATACAAACATGTATAAAGAGAGGATCAAAACTGATGCAAAAAACTGGGTTCAAGGCGTCAAAGATAGCACTACTAGATATCAATGTTTGCTGGTTGTCCCATGCACTTGTGCTTCGGCGTTCGGTTTGGTACACCGAAAGTTGTGAATTGGATATCATCGGTACTTCGGCTCACCATAGCCACTGGTTAACTATCAGAAGGTTGTAAAGTCAAGAAGAAAAATAAATGGTTGAAAGAACAGTTACACTTTGATCTTAGCCTTTAGGCCGAGAAGCGATTGAAAGAACAGTTAGTTGACTGTAAAAAAATGTTTAATATTATTTATGTTAGAACCGTTATGTTTATTTATGTCAGACCATGCTACGGGGGGACGTTACGAATGAGATTTGAACCGTTCCGGTCGTGTTGGAACTAGCGCTGTTCTCAAATTCACCACCGGATCGCCCCAAATGTTCGCGTTAGTATGCCGGTTAAGTAAGTACGTGTGGCAAATTTGTTAGAAAGACAATGAATTCATCTTTCCAACACATTTCTAAATATGTATTGCGTTTATGATATGACCCTCGTCAAACACGATTTACCTTTTTTTTGTTGTTGTTGCAGAAATCAATTACTTTCCCTACAAAGGTTCAGTCCTGTTATGAATGTTTGCTGCCCTGCCTAAGTTTGTTTATTGGCAGCTGATAAACACCTCTGTAGGCTGTAGCATGATTTCCTTTTTGATTGATTGATGCTCTGACGAAAATTTGTTTACCAATGTTTTTTCGGATGTTTTGTCACTTTTGTCAAAAGAGAGCCAAAGGCAACGAAGAGTAAAACGTTGAAGAAACGACATTGCCCTTCTTTTGGGTTTCTTCTGTTAGAATAAATGCAGCTTTAACAGAAAAAGGACGATTCCATTTTTTCTTGCCTCAGTTGTTCGGTCTGTTACAGTAAAGATCTTCAGTTCGAGTCTCATTTAGATTGGTCCTTTTGGAAAACAACTAAAACAAGACATAAGACATAAGACAAAAATGGTACCTAACCCTAACACGAAAGGAAAAAGAAAGTTGATTGTGACTTTTAGCAAAATTTCCAAATTACCAAGCTTAATAAGCAAACATATTATTTAAATTTGTCTGAAACAATAGAATGAGTAGCGTGCGATTAATAGTTTAAGGTAAATAATTCAGCTCCCAGATGTGTTAGAGATCCTATCGTACGAACAGTTGTATAGCGGGTCAAGCGGTTTAATAAGCTAAACATCCCAAGCAAACTCATATTTTTTTCTAGTCCTGAATAGCGCACAAGGACGGTAAAGAAGGGAAAGAAAGCAATTAATACCGATTGAATCCCATGGCAAGCAATGGGATCGTTGGTCCCGTGTTTTTTTTTCTTCCTAGCTCTACTCACAACGATCCTGGGTCGCGGAATAATTTAAAACCCACATAATCATCGTTCATTGTCGTCTCATAAATGCAAATACTAGCGCAAAACGAGTTGAGTAATGAGTTACGCCTTTGTCCAGAAGCCCACCATCGATCGGTAAGGCGCCGGGGAGGGATGGGGCTTGGGGCTTAGAGAGAGGTTCGTGGTTTTGACGTGCGGATAATTAAATTCCACGATTACCTACCGATGCGTTACCCAACGCGTGTTGGAAAACGTAAAAGAGTACGAACGGTGAACGAAAGTCTTGCCCCCAGCTGGTGAGTTTCACCACCATGTAAATTTTTTTAAACGAACGATTTAATTAGCAGGATCATGATCCGGATAGATCAATAGCACCCTTCATCTGCAATATGTGCATTGAAGAAATAAAAAAAGGGAGGACAAAAAAGCAAGGCACCAAGCTTTAGTGCCCAACATAGTTTTTGTGCCCATTTGAAGGTTTTGCTATATACGTGTGTAAATAATGTCACCAGCTTGGGAAGATAGAAGTGACTTCAGTACAAGGCAGCTAAATTTGAAAAAAAGGAATAAATATAATTACAGTATACCTAATTTATGATGCATTAACGTGCATTTTACATTTCATTAAACCATAATTCAATTTTCATAATATGCATATTCGGGTAATAAATGCTTATAAGCTAAATTGATTACTTGCAGCTTATCATCTGATTTATGTACAAAAAAAAATGGTGATAAACGAGACGCATATGGCAAAAGCTGAATTTTAAAATTAACGAAGCTTACATATGACTATTACTTTCTCAGATCTGCTGTGGCACGGTGTGATATGAATGAAAATTTATGAGTCAATTAACCGAAACCAACAATGGTTAATTAGGTCCTGTTCAATTAAGACACTTAACATTGTCTGCGGGTTCGCCTGCTGTAAAGGACATTTGTGCAGGACAAATCGACTTTGCTGTAACCTAGAATGGCTGTTCATTTCGCACATTTACTGCTATGAAATCTGCACATAACCATGCGATAAAAAGTGCATGATTATTGGTATTAATAGCATCAAAATTGTAAAGTAGCGGTTTTGCAATATTAAATAAATTGTCATAGGAAAATTAATTATAATTGTTTACATGTTGCACCTTTTTACCTTTTCAATCCTTGCACGTAAGCTGTACAATCCGAAGAAGCGCTGTATAATTTATACTCATTTGAGAAGCAAAACAAAAGATAATTACCAGCCTAGTGAATAAATTCTACCAATGAACTGGTGAACAATATACACCCCATCATACATACATATTGCCACGGAATTCGTAAAATTTCTTTACCACACACACATTTCCAGCGCCGAAATTGCATCGGTCTTATCGACTCGACTATTTCTGTTTTTACATACCGCAGCATCACGTTTCCCATGCTTCGGGTAGTTTTTGTTGAGCAAACAAAAAGTTTCGCTCGGGAAAGCGGGTTTTCGCTGCACTGTGCTGCAACTGACAGTGTGGTATCGGTTTTTGCTTCATGCAGTGCCATTGTTAATTGAACAACAATAGTCACGTATTTATTCGGCTCGATGCTTCCGGTCCTCGGGGAAGCACCCGGGTTGCCGGTTGCGCACATTTTGAGTATTTTTAATGATGAAATTTTGTGTGTACATTACATGACTCGGTTAAGTTACGCGGGATTTTACCGCACAGATAAATGAAGGGTAAACACTTGACGGGTGCAGGTTTTCATCATAGTTTTTTTTAAATATTTATTTTTCGTATTTATTCTGAGTAAGTACTCCAGCGATGGTAAACTGTAAATAAACGAATGCTCGCACAGTTAAATGTAATCCCTTCGAGACAAGTTAAATTGGTTGTATGTTATAAGCGAGTATGGTTCGCCAGAGCAAAAAAAAAATATAGTTATTTGGTTAATGTTTATTAGTAAATACTTGTAGCTACATCAACTGAAAATACACATTGTACTACTTGTTTTCATTAGAAAAAGAAGCTACATTTTTGGATGATATTCAAGAAACATTTCAGGGCACCTTTCAGTTTCACCAAAGTGCACGACAATGGATCGCTTAGCTCCATTTACCATGGTGAGGTAAATCAATGAAAATGATAAACTTAGTTAGACAAATCTGGACCTCTTACTGCGAATGAAATCATTTAGTTCCGCTTACGATTTCCCGCACCGTACCGAACACAGTAAAGACAGAACTGCTGATAATCGTAAATTTGTCGCAAAGCGTGTGATAAAAATGTTGCGAGAAAGCTTAAAATTATGCAACACCGTCGAAAGTGCCTTATTACCATCACGATCTCATGGCTGCTAGCTCGGTATCTGCTATTTGTTGCGACAGATGAGCCGTGTAACATAATGATAAAATTTGTGCTCGTATAAAAATGATTCGATTCCAAAATTATCACCACACTGTAGCACTGTATTCGATACTGGAGCGAATGTACGATGCGTGCAAGGGCTCCCTTATTTTATCGAATTTAATGAAGCAAATTTTATAGCGTTACTATTTGATGAGCTGTTTACGTCAGAAGATTCGTTAACTGCAAAACATGTTTGGTTATTTCAAGAGAAAGAAATGCCTAAAGAGTGGGCGGCTCAGTGGTGTATTTGGCAACGGCGCTGACTAGCCTGCTACGTGGTAAAATTAGTCTAATACGGCCAGGCCGTTCTAACATAAATAAAAAAAAATACCTAAAGAGTGAAGGTCGAATATTATTATAAGCATGTGACACATGCCTAAACGTATGCGTTAAGTATACATTTCCTTGATGATGATATGCACTCAGAAGGTGCAGGGTTACGCACATGTAGTTAAATAAAATAAATTAAAATTCTGGCCGGCCTGGTGGTGTATTTGGCAACGGCGCTAGTGCCAACATGACCGGACCGGGCCAAAATCCCATTCGGACCGTCCCCCCGTAGCTAGATCCGACTAACCGGCTACGCGGAAAAGATTAGTCTGATACGGTCTTGGTCTGTTGTAAACATAACTAAAAAATAAATAAATAAATAAATTGATTTTCATACATTTAAAAATGCCAATTCCTGTAGCAGTGTACAGCCCTTACTAACTATAGAAGCAAACTGAAACTAATGTTAAAGACAATCCAAGCGGAATTGTTTGAATGTAAAATAGCAAACTGTATCAGCCAGTTTTTGTGCAAGATTTGTCACAGTGCCTTACGATGAATACAGCGCACCGATGCGTTAGATCACATTGAGCCAAATTGTTGCTAGTTTTGGACAAGCGAATGCCTGCATGCCTTCAGCCTCGAGACATGACGTCGACGTGAAATGTGTACACGGTGTATAATTCTCGAGTGTTGCTCGTAGCAGCAATCGTCGTGAAGCGGGATGCTTATGACGCCACCAAAACGACAGCACAAAGCGACATAAATTGTTTATACATTGGTGCGCCATCTTCCGTGCTTGATATCTTCGTTACTAAATGCAAAACTAATTATCATTAATTCATGCAAGCGACACGTCAGGGTACTCGAGCGGGTAGTAGCAGAACGAGTTGAACCTACTGCTCAACAAGCTTGGCGTAATCTTTTCAATACCCTCCCTTCTAACATGCCTCCCTCATCTTCCTCGTAAAAGATATCTTTCACACGTGGTAGGGTGCGTGTGGGACCGACCGTTTCCCGACTGTTAGGATGCTTCACATTCCGGGTGTTTGAGTTTGGTAAAGATGTGTTGATAACGCGTGTTGTAATCCGGGGTACGTTTGTCTCTAAACAAAGTGAATAAAGAATGAGATTGTGGTAAACCAATGTAGTCGTCGCTGGCAGGGAATGTGTACCAATTGATAAAGTACATGTGCTTGTTTGCGAGCTGCGCAAGAATTTGCGCGAGCAAATGCCGCGAGCAGTTCAATTTTACAAATAACAAAAATAAACACGTCTGCTTAGGCAGGCACCGGTTTGTGTGGATTTGAAAAACAAACGAAACGCTATAGTATGAAACATAAAGAAAATAAAGTTATTACGGGTAAACTCGAACCAGCAGTGTATTACATTGTTTGATAAATCCAAAGTCACTAATTTGAATAATTATGAAATGCTGTAGCACATTGCCACTATAGCTAAAGCAAACATGCAGAATAATCAAAATAAATTTTACTAGTTAGGAGTACATAATCACTACTAATCGAAAACTAAAAGACTACATTTGAGTGATTCTTGTTGTAGCAAACGTGCGGAAGCTTTGTGCATGTCTCCGCAGATCAAAACTGAAGGCACCAAATAAACCGGGACTATTGTTGCATGCAATGCAAACAATACATCACGAACAAATACACGACTCCAACAATGAATGCCAGCAAATCAAGAATAGATTGTTCGTTTGATTTATGACGACGGACGTGATTCCATGTACTAAGATTGATTTGATCGAATTTTGAAAACAGCGAATCCTCTGCTCCGCCTTGCTTTTGAAGCACAAGACATTGTTGGTTGGTGGTATTTTATGAATGTTTTGTAGTATATTTTTCATAAATAAGCATTACATCCTGCCACACATGATAGATAACTAAAATACACATTTCATACACAAGTTGTAACACGTGTATCAGAATAATAAAAAAGCATTTAAAAACAAACGTTCAAACGAATCGGATTGATTGTATTGGTCCGTGTTATCAATTTGTACACAATTTCGCTACATTATTTCGTTACCTTCCCTAAAACGCAACCTACAACATAGGTCGACCATATCTATAACCATAAAAACATATTCGTTTCGTAGAGTGACAACGGCAAACTGTTCGTCCACAAAACACACACATACCCACTGTTGCATGCCGTGGAAAGATGAAAGTCTTTCCAGTGAAATCCCGACCGTAACTGATACCGGTATCAGGATCACTATCGAAGGGCCACTGGTTCAAGCCTCCGTTTCGCAATATTAACACGTTGAAGACGTTGTACGACAGCCCGTGCTGAAAAGCGTCTATACGTCTTGTGCTTCATCCCGGGACAATGTTAACAACGTCGTTCGCGCCAAGTGTTGGCAAATAAACTGCAATTTTGTTCCACTATCGACAGACATCTCGGACGAAGCTTTTGGCAAAGGGCGACGGAAGTACGTCGACGTTGGTGTCGGCCTGAAAAAGCTTCAAGATTATCTGGCAGCTCATTTTATTTATTTGAAAAGGAGGCGGGTGTTTTCATCCATTCGCTTAATGCTTTTAGTTGAGAATGTTTAAAAATTGAGCTTTAAAACGATGCTGTTTGAGGAGTCGTTTGTACATATGTAATGTAACTGTAGTGATAATTGTATATATTTTTATTCTTACAATTAAATTAGTTTTGAAGAAAACATGGTTATAGTATTAGAATTGTATGCCTTATGAAAATATAAGCATGGATGTGTGGAGTATTTTATAAAGTGTGGCGTAATCACGTTCGTATAAGTCGATCTGTTAAACTGGAAACAAAACTTGAATTTATATATGCTTTGATTTTTTATACTTAACATTCTGAAGCAGGTTGACGTTGGTTTCCTGAATGCTTTTCCTTCGAACTCAGCATGGCAAAATTTTGTTAAAATTCTTCATTTCTTCATTTGCCTTGTCTTTCTTGTCGCACGTGCGTTTTGTTTGATTTCTTCACCAAATATGTCCATGTAACTCCATGTGTCCATAGGACTTTTTCCATAGGGTATAGAGTAAATTATTGCCACTTATTTTCATTCAGTTTGTTGAATGATTATGTTCTTAATTTGAAAAACTCGCCATAAATGTTTATCTTTTTTAATTTGAATTCATTATTTTTATTTGAGACTAAATTCATAATTTTTCGAAGAGTTATTGAAAATATCGCATATTTAAAAAAGATACATGAAATTTTTGAATTTTTATAATATTGCAACATTTTTAACAGAACATCCTGTGAGTAAACCGAGCATGTCCAGACAAATAAGGCAAAATAGATGAAGGAAATGCCTTGCGAACTTTGTACATTATTAAGCCCAAATAAGGCAGTCGTTCTCAAATATAAATAAATAAAATAAGAATCCTGTGTGATTTTAACGTTCTGTTTTATACCTTATTAACTTATTTCCTTCGCGTTTCGCGTTTATTTTCTATATTTTGTGCCCTGTCTACCATCAATACACAACCGATATGAGCTCATATCGTTAATAGGACTCTTCCATCAAAAGTAAAGTGAAATAAGAAGTTTTGAACAAAACTGCACACTGTAACAACTCACAGACAAACGACTTAATCTATACTGAAAGTATATAACGGAAAAAATTGTGCAATAAAAAAATCAAACAATATAGTTTTAAATGTTTTATTACTGTTTTCATGTCCAATAACAACTCGAAACACATTCGATACAGTTTCTGCACTCAGCAAAAACGCAACTCTGTGGAATAATATAGTCAGCGGTTTTGTTTTTTAACCGTTGAAATTACCAGCTTATTTGTGCTTTGCCTTTGAGATTTACCCGCAGGAGGTCCAATAAAGTCACAACAACGTCTACTGCATCAACAAATCGGTTTCAATCGCGCCGGGCAGGGCTTAGCTACCGTGCTACATCGCAGGAATACATGCACCCATAACCTGACGACTTGGCAACGTCATGTGCACGGAATCTATGCAACAGTTTATGTATGTATCGTACGAAAGCATCATCCCACTCCACCTCCCGGTGTATTGCGGTTCTGTCAGCGTGGTGAGTGGAATTGTCTTATCGGTAAAAACGGTTTTGCACAACCCGTGTTGACAAATGAAAAAAAAAAGTATATAAAACGCCTGGTAGAAACCGTCGTCTGACTTCACTAGGGTGACAGGAGAAAACGCAAATCTTGCACGCAGACGATCAGTACGTTCGATATCTGAACGTAGATAGCGTAAGAGGCAAGCAACGTTCATGTCTTGAGCGTGTTTTCTTTTTCGTTTCGCTTATCCCTGGATGGTAGGATGACGTTGCCGGAGTGTGGGCTACACAGACTTCACACATACAGCGCAGTCGGTTCAATCGATAGCTTCCGTAGAAAATAATCTTGAACCATCTTAAAGTGGGTCTTTTGCATGAGGATGAAAAAAAGTGTATTTGTCGTCATCCTGCATTATACGAAGAAAGAGTTATCCTTTAGCATCCGAATCGATACTATCTAATTCAAAATGGCATGCAGACTGAATGGCACATTGGAATAAAATTGAGATATCGATAGTAGTTTTAAAATTGTTAACAATTTTAAGTATACCTCACCAGTTAGCAAGGGCGATTTTTGGCTAGCTTTTGTTTATACGAAAGCAAAACCGGAATCAGTATGAAAAAGCAAATGTTGATAAAATCGAAAATTCATCCCATAAAACCGTTAGACTCACTCGCTGTGCAAAAGTGGCTTCGGTGAGAAACATGCAACAGAAGAGTGCTAGACGTCAACCTGGAAATGATGGACAACGATCGGGTGTGGTTTAGATCCTTCTGTCTCCTCCCTCCGATCACAGTACCTATGGCACTGACGTCATGCTGCGATACCTATTGTCACGTACTTATTGCGAGTGAAAAGTGGGCAAAGACTAGAAGAACGTAATGCACAGCAATAGTTTGCAGTAAGAGAGGCGACGCTATTGTACCACTGGACTCCTCGTGTGTGGGCGGACAGGAGAAAACAAAATACATATCTTTAGTAAATGCGTTCCATTGCTTGTGGATGTCAATTGCATCGAAAATGGATCGGCTATAGTTGGAAAACCGAGAAGTGATCCATACGCGGTAGGTAAAAGAGTGTTCGCAACTAATTGATCGGAGCTGGGACAGTGTGTAACCTATAAGCGCATTAAATGGGATGTGTTTAATGTAATTAACAACTTTTGTGACAACGTTGTGTTGCAACAACGAAAATTAAGACATCTGCTCATATGAAGTTTAAAATATTGTTTCCGAGTGAAACATATTACTTATTCCTATTAAATAAGGATAACGGTTGCACAATTTAAAAAATCCTAGTAACTTTTCTATTTATTGATGCACAACCATAAATCTAGTGATATAAAACAAATCATACTCAAACAAAAATTCCCTTTTAACTAGATAGTCATATTAATGTCTTAAAAATATATATATAAAACCTTTTTGATATCCATTAAGGAGAACATTTTTGTTCTCATTCAGTTTACAGGGTGTTTCCACTATAAAACAAATATATAAAATATTAAATAACTATATATTCAGCCTGGGACGGTCGAGGGGCGGCTCGATGGTGTATTTGGCAACGGCGCTAGTTCCTAACACGACCGGACCGGGTTCAAATCCCATTCGGACCGTCCCCCCGTAGTGAGCACTGACTATGCAACTACGTGGTATCTAATAGTCTAGTAAGCCATTTGATGGCCGGCATGACCGGGGTAGGTCGTTAAGCCAAAGAGAGAGAAGAGAGATATTCAGCCTGATGTTTACTTAAACATAGTGAACTATCGTTTTTGTTAAAATTGATAAAGTGTAATGGTTGATTAGTTTTGCTATTCAATTCATACAGTTACAGCACGACTCGCAATAATTGGCTACGGCTACTGTGTTTTGTTTAATGAACAACAAACTAATTGCCACTCGATGAAACAGGATACCTTCCTTGTTCAATAAAGATCGCTGCAATTTTAATGAATGTTCAAATACGGAGTTTACCAGGATCAAGTTGAAGTGCTTACAAAAGCGTCACCGTGTTCGAAGAAACAGGATCGTCAAGAACTTAAACCTCCATGTTGCATTGAATGGTTGTGTAATATCCATTTCATCCAAGTTGGTAGATTTTTTATGAAAATGGTCCATTTTGGTGAAAATAAAACGAACTGTAGAACAGAGCAAGTGGTTTGTTGATGTTGAAATTGTCAGGCTTCAATTTTGCGTCTGTGCTTGTTATTTTCTAGAAGAACAACATGATATAAATACAGGCAGAGTGGGAGTGAAGGCGAATACGCAGTACTGCCGTTATGCAAATAATGGGCCTTGATCACAATCCACGCTATACTGGCCCTGGCAATGTCGTAAACAATATAGCCTAAACGATACGTACCATTAGGTACTTGGCCATTGGTCTATTTTTGTAAAGTTTTGGAAGAATATAATTTTGATTTTCTTTACACTTGATATGGGAAAAGTAAAAGCATAAAATAGGTAAGGTTTATACAGATCAATGGTATGTTTCCTGTTTTAACATCTTTATAACAGCTTTATAAAATTTAACTTTTTTTTGTTTGAAATTTATTTCCCAAAAATAAGCAATTCATTGTGGTACAATTACCTTTCACACTACAAATTCACGGAACCAAATCCATCTGTTGAGATGTTGAGCGTGGGGGACTATGATTCATCCGTTGATTTGCCCAGTAAATCATTGTAAATATGTTTGATTATCATATAATTTATTACCTCCCACGAAATTCTCTACGATGTTTTTTTTGCCATCTTTTTGTTCCATTCTGCACCACAAATTCAAAGGAGAAACGCAAAAACATCAACGATTATCTACGATTATTGCACATGAAAAACATTCATCCCAATTTATCTTAGCTAACTTTTCTTTCGTTGCTTTGTATTGTTTTCAGCGGTTGCTTTGACCTTGTTTCTTTTTTTTTCCATCGCGCAAAACACCGTAGCACTCGGCAATCGTTTTTGTTGCATCTTAAAAAAGCTTTTCTTCAAGAACATTGAGTTTTGCTTGAGACTCACTGCTACCACTATGTTCAAGTTGTTAAACATGGTAATTTGCCAGCATGGATTTGGTACCGAACTCGTAGCTGTGAAACAACGAGTGTAATGTACGTTTTATGTTTTGGTATCTAAAAACTATGTTCGTTTTTTTACTTTTGCCATTATTTATGCTGCCTTTTTAAACGCTTGTTTTGCATCGATCTTGGAGTATATCTCAAAAACGAGCTTAAAAAAAAGCCATCAAATTTGAGCAGACATCAATAATATTCTTTTTCATTGCTTTACAAGCGTTGCATATAATACGAGAAAATGACAGTGAAGGGCAACATGAGTTTCGAAAGCTGTGTGTCTCTGGACGGCAAAAAAGCCCATACTACCTTCTCGGGCGCTGTATCGTCCAAACCGTGACAGTACGAGAACGAGGTTCACTTATCTAACCAGCCAGTATGTCCACCGGGCTAATGAAATTCATTAGTATACGGGACTCGGGATGTTGTCGGCAAATAGATAATGTCACTGCTCATTACGTGCGGTACCGTATCGTCAGAACGCGTCACGCTAAAATCGAGAAAACTTTTTGAAAGCAAATTTTAATTTCATTTCACCGCCGCACGAAAAACAGGACTCTGGAGGAATTCGCTTCGTCATGTCGGTTAGCAAGTGGTAATTGTGGAACAGTTGACTGGGGGGTTTATTTTTTTATTTTTTTGAAATGCCTTAGTTATAGCTGCGCAGAGAACGAAGCTGAAAATGATATGCCGAAATTAGGAAGCCCATGCAATGGTAAGCAAATTTGTCAAAAATTCGGCTAGAACATTACTTTATCAGACCTGCAAACGTACTAAGGAGAACATTGTATATTACATGTTACACACTTTAGAAAGTTTTAATAAAACATTATTAAGTTACTATGTATTTAATTTGGACATTGACATTGACTACAACAAAACAGTAAATGTTTATATTAATACATTGCTTTATATACTTTGAGTAAAATTTACTCTCCAATGTTCGGATACATTAAGAAACGTGTATTTTGTTTTTTTGTTATAATTTTGTTAATTAACATTAATTAAAATAACATTAATCACTAGCTAAAATTCCAGAATCAAAGCAATTGATTTCTATAGCTGCCTGTTTGAAATTGTCTTCAGCTGATAAATTGGATAAAAACTAGTAACTGCCAATTTCTTGGACGATTCTTATTGTTGTTAGTAATCATAAAATAACGATTGGCATATACATATAAAAATATCCATATAGACATCTGACAATAATTCGATAGATCTAGTATAAAATGGAAAATATTATTAGGAAACATTTTACGGAAACAACATTTATCATACGATAAATAAATCGCTTTACTTTGTTGTACGCTAAAATATTGCATGATTTGATAAACATTTTTTTTTTTTATTTATGTTAGAACGGAACAGGCCGTATTAGACTAATTTTACCACGTAGCAGGCTAGTCGATTTGATAAACATAATACGGTAAAATAATGAACAGGAATCTAAATACGCTTATAGTTAACAAAGAAAAATGCCATTTGCAAGAACCACTTGGGCTTTTTTCAGATTGTATGAATAATGCAAAAAATGAAAAAAAAAAAATTTCCGTTACATATTTTAATTTAAATTTAATATGTATTTTTTATATCATATATAATCTAAAATTGAGAAAACGATCGCATTTTAGTTATATCATAAAACAATGTATTTGTTTGATCATTATAAATGAAAAGCCTATTTTCCTCAAAGATCACTCAATTGTTTGACACAGTTGATCACGAACTTCTTGCTTGTTGAAAGTGTCGTTGCTTATTGTCGATTGAAACTTTCAAACACTCAAAACGGAAACGATGCAATCCAGACTAAGGGTCACAAAACATTTACAAAGTTAATCTGGCCATCATACAGCCGATCGAAAGCGATGCAACGGATGGAGTAGCAAGTAAACTATAAAACATCGGCAATGCATTACAAAAGTTTGCAGATTTGTGCATGCTAATCCGTGACGAAACGGAAAGGCCGGTTCAAAACAGGTCCAAAGTGGTATGTGCAATGGGGAAACTTTCTTAATCTACACCGTTATGAGTTCATAAACAATCAAGTTCAAAACATGTTTGTTAAGATTACATACGCTCAGGCGGCTAGCCAGAGAAAAAGTTTGTTGTTTTGACAGCGGTTTGTGGCACTAGAACAATATTTGTGATGTAAAACTACTGTCGAGTAAATACATTTGCTACACATGTGTTTACTATTCAATCGATCTTATAATACATTAATGTTTTCAATTGTTTGTAGTAGTTCCAATCAGGAATTTGAGTGCTTAAACTTAAGGAGATCCTGGTTCTGAGAGATTTAAGGAAATTCCATACGCAGCGTAGCATGTAAATGTCAGCATGATACGATTGTTTCTGGCTTGCCAAAGCTGAACGTAAATACTACAATGATAATATGTCATTCACAGATCCTCATTTCTTTCGCACAAACTAAAGAGTCTTTGATCTTTGCCTTTGGATACTGTCACAATGTAAATACTCTGTCAAAGGTCAGTTGTGTAGGCAAACAACGGATGAATAATCTCCATTGTAACGGTACGCTACTGATGTCATAAACAGGACTGTTTTTGTATAAGACAAAAATAGTCCACACGAATCGACAAAGACTAGGGCGGCTCGGTGGTGTATTTGGAAACGGCGCTAGTCCCTACCACGACCGGACCGGGTTCAAATCCCATCCGGACCGTTCCCCCGTAGTGAGCACTGACTATGCAACTACGTGGTATCTAATAGTCTAGTAAGCCATTTGATGGCCGGCATGACCTGGTAGGTCGTTAAGCCAAAGAG
>STHB01000010.1:1489879-1571956 GCA_018908115.1 Anopheles rivulorum
TGCAGTCCTCCATCTCCAGCTGCGTGCGATCTCCGTTAGGTTAGATCGCCTGATCCAGCCAACGAGCTCGCTGTGCTCCTCTACGTCTCGTGCCGAATGGGTCGCTGACGAGCAGCTACCTGGCGGGGCATGAGTCCGGTATCCTCATCACGTGCCCCAGCCATCGTATCCGTCCAGCTTTGCTAACCGTCAGGATATCAGCACCGCCTAACAGCTCAGCTCGCTCGTGGTTCATTCTCCTTCTCCACACGCCCTGCTCACATACACCGCCATAGATAGTCCTTAGCACCCGCCGTTCAAAAATGGCGAGTGCATTGGCGTCATCGGTCAGTAAACTCCAGGAATCGTGGAGGACTACCGGTCGTATCAGTGTGGGGTATATCGTGCATTTTGTGTGTTGTTGGAATCTTCTGGATCGCAGGAGTTTGTGGAACCCTTAGTAGGCACGATTTCTCTGAACAATGCGTCTTTGGATTTCGATACTTACGTTATTGTTCGAAGTAACGATCGTACCAAGGTAGCGGAACTCCTACCATCCCAAGATCGTCATCGCCAACTAATACCCTGAATCCGAGTCGAACACTATCGCGGTCAGAGCCTACGGCGAGTAGGTATTTTGTTTTCGTCGCATTGATCCTCAATCCAATCCCATTGCCCTCGCGTTTCAGTTGGGTGTACGCCTCGCACATCGCCGCAGATGTCCGGCCGACGATGTCTAAATGATTTGTTTACTGTTCGTTGCGATATTATTGGGGGCGGCTTGCAAGGCCCTTCCTCCAACCGGAGGGCCTACGCATCCTAGTTGTTAAAAGTCCCGTAGGATGACATTTTGAAGATTTTTACAAAGAATTGAAGTAGTAGTGAAATTTTACACAAACCAAACCTTATGTTATTAAAACTGTAAAAAATACAGTTGTACCATATTTTTGCTTTTTGATACTTTTCACAGCAGAAATACGGCTTGGTCGTTCTATCGTGAGTACAAAAAAATACATAGCACAGCAAAATTTTAATGTATATCTCCATCATTTGGTTTCATTGGTTCATAAAATTGTACACTTACGTTGCGTGTTGTGCATCATAAACTCAATTTTTAAGTCCTGATGGTTTCATGTAGTCTTAAACGCGGTAATCAAGCAGATTATGGAAATCCTTGAGTTGAAGATTAACGATGTGTAGCACCACCAGCGAACCTGTTAAATATTCGAGATCGAGATCGTGGAAATTTTCGAGTTTGAATTTTGGATGGGCTCAGCTCTGCCTCCGTTTCCAACAAGTTGTCATTGGCTGGATCTGTTTCACCTGGCAACAAGACAGACTGATGCCCCAACATACTTAATTGCTGTCTTTCTGCTCAATAACACGGGTGATATCTCTGACATTGCATTGTGCAATTAATAGCAGACAATTTTGCTTCGAAAAAATATGAATTGTTGTGTTGGGCTGGACAACTCTGGCTACCCACAACACAAGGTAGGAGTGTAAACAAAAATAGTGTAGACAAGGATGAGTGCGAAAAGGAAGAAGATAGGAACTGAGGAAGAATACACGAAAAAGACTGGGATTCATCTTTGAACAGTACCAGAAGACAGAAGTTTTGTTATGGCTTCCGAATAAAAATTATAGAAAAAAAAGAATAGTAAAAAATCTGTCTGTTAAAAGCGTTTTCAACAGTTCAAATATGACAGACGGCACATTGATAGTAATGACACATAGGTTATGTACGTATTAACGAAGCTTAAGGATATGAGAGAGAAAATCCAAAGAATGTTTTTTTCGCTACACATTTTTGGAGGAACAATTCAGGTACAGCGATGAGTTCTTTTATTTATACTGTGACTTTACTGTCTCCTAAAGAATTGGACTCTCCAGGCTGCACTAACCGGGTCATTTCATTATAATGGGTCCAAACGACCCAGCGCGCAAATTATTTTTACAATGTCCACATAAATGAAAGAGGCGTGGTAGGTTCAAATTAAAGTGTAATGATAATGTTGATGCGCCCGTAACAAAAGGTGGTGATATTGAAGTCCCAGGCGATGGAATCGTATAAGGTAATCGGTAAGCACATTGCAGCATATTTGATATTCTGTTTTTTTACTTATTTTAGAAGGGCCTGGCCGTATTAGAATTATTTTTACCACGCAACCGGTGATTCATACCTTGCTACGAAATATACAACAGAAAACTTAAACTTAACTACTTAACTTAACTACTTAAAAGGGCAGAAAACAATCTTTAAAAGAGGAAAATACGAAAACAATCCATGTAGAAACGAAGAAAAATCACATACTACTCAAGGCCAAGTAGAATAAATGCAGTTTTTTTTAGCAATAGTCAATTATAAGAACCAACAAACAAACTAGAACCAGAAATCAATGTGAAACATAACAAACAAAAGTGCATAGCGCAGACCAAAACTTTTAATTAGCGAGATGGACTAAATGAGATGACAACTAAATTTAAATAAGAAACTAATAACGACCGATCACATAGGAACCATAGTACATAGCAACGTGCTTCTGAGCCAAACCTTTGGTGTCACAATTCAAGTTGTGATATACAATCTGTTCAAACGATAATATGTTGCATAAAATCAGTTTCATTCTATGTTACTAGCACTATTGTTGTAAACACAACGATCAATCGTTTTGATCTTATCTTAAATACATTTTACAAACTACGATACGTTCATTTAAGAGCAACATAAAATCACATCTTAAAATCGACGCCAGTCTAGGCAAAAGTTAGAAAAGAGGCAATAAAAACTTAGCCAAAAAATGAGCCAAAAAAGAACAGTAAGCCGTTTAACATAAATACGGAATGCAACGCAAGATCGTACGGCAAAATTTAGGTTCAAATCTACAAACATGCAGCTGCGTAAACATTGTAACAGGGAAGTGCCAAGCAATAAACGCGATACAACATATCCAAAATGCAATCCAAAACTAGGGACCACCAGCTTCGCTATCCTAAATACACGATTACCCGAAACATTAAATATACGACAAATCTCGATATGCTAATATTGGTAAAAATGGTCTCGACACGCATAAACCAGTGCAATAAAACAGCATCCTTCGTACGGACAACCGAGGAACAAAAATAACATAAGCGTACTATGCCCGCACGCCGTAGCGTACTGGTAAATGCAATAAAACTGCATTCCAAATCCTTAAGAAACCGTCAGGTCTGGCAACGTATTGAGTCTAGGTAAAAATAGGGACCGGCAAAAGGATAATATGGACCGACAGGAAAAACGCCCCTATACATTCGGTGCAATTAAATAAACGGCTAAATTGGTGACGGGCTCTCGACATTAACACACACTCACGGCGTGTAGGATAGGCACTAACACTGTTAAGATTTTTAATATATAAGAACATACATTGTTGAAATAAACACACTTACAATCTTATAACGAACGAGAGTAGTCGCGTCCCCGTTTAATTTCATTCATTCAAAAAACACGACTTCGTGAATAAATCCGTTCAGTGGATTACAACTATTCAGAGGGCTAAGCAGTCCAATGACAAATAAGTAATCCAATGACAAATAAGTAAAAAATCTGTAATAAAATAATTGTTTATTTATTTTTATTCACTTATTTATTCACTCACGAACGGCAATTAAAATAATTATAATGAAAACACAAAACTGTCTATCTTCTGCAAAACTGAAAATCAAGAAAGTAGCATACATAATTTTTATTTCGTTGCAAAAAAAAGTGCTTTCTTTAGTCGGAATACTACAGTACTAAGGTACTTATAGTGCAAAACACTGCCGCTAACTAACAATCTATAAATAAAGTTAGTATTTCTGTATTGATTCCACACTAAAGCACGGTTGGTACATAAATATAGCTTTTTATCAACTAGAAACTTTGAGAAACTCTACGTTTTTAAGGCTAAAACCAATAAAAATTTACTTCAATATGTAAGTTGCAGATTAATAGTGTACGTAATATTGTAACTTTGACAAGTATTGACAAGTATTGACGTATGAAAACGGCACAGTTTCAAGCAGAAACAAACGGTTTACATTTGTTGGAACAAACTAAGTTTTCAAACATACTAGTATGAAGTAAAAGCAGTATGAAAAGCATGAAGTAAATATTACAACTTAAATATAACAACATACACAAGTTTAATTTAATTCACAACTATCCAACGAAAAAAACAATAACACAGCCCCTGCACTATAATACCCACAGTCAAAAGTTTTACTAAACCCACTGCCATCAACCACAAGTTTTTCTTCACTCAAGACAATCTCTTGTAACTGGATTAACACCGGAGAGATCCAAGTTGTCCAGAGTGGTGAAAAGCTTGGAAGCAAAATAATCGCTACCGCTTGGGTGGAATAATTTTTCCTTCCCGGCCATTCGAGCCTTGGCGTCGGTGGTACTTCAGTCCACCGTTTTTCCGTGTTGCGAAAATCATTACAATGCATAACATCTCGTTAAGGTGCAATACCTAGCATATGCATACGCAACAACATAAAAGCTGATTGAAAAAAAAACGCTTTCCCGGCTTTTAAGTTTTTCGCTGCATTTTTTCTTAAGCCTTTTTCCACGATGCATTCAATTTTCCCTGTGTCCTTGTGGCTGTGGCAAAGGCCATGCTCAGAAAGGCCGATATGCGGCGACCCTTTTTTGCTGAGGAGCCTAAAGTACCTATTTACAACAAAAGCCGGGACGGCCAAGAAAGCTTTGCAAAAGGGTTTTGCAAATTACACGAATAACGCTAAGCTTATCATCAGTTTTCATCCTAAGCAAGTTTTGTGGTACAGGAAAATGAAAAAGGAAAAAACCACACACACTCATACACGCGACACGCACACAGGTTGCATGGAACATTTCCATCGGCATTCGTGAGGTTTTGCCACAAATTTACTCGCACGTTCGTTCGTTTGCAATGCGATGGGTTTTTATGTCTTCCTGTTTTGACTCCCCGTCCTGCAGCCATGTTCTAACCTGGTACGGATCAACGCGGCTGCATTGATATGCATCCCTGACAGCGATAATGAGAGTGGGTTGTGCTACCTTAATAATGCAAAACGGCCCCATTCATCAGGCTTCCGACGATGCACGGATACGATCTGAAACGTCGCTCAAACTCTCATCCGGATGAACATACCGTGGATGGTGGATTGAGCTGGCTTTCACCTTGTTGCATTCGAACAGAGCAGAACGTGAACCGTTGACCAGAGAGATGTATCTAGCGGAGAAATATGGCTTTTAGCAAAATGGCGTTAGACTTATTTAGAGAGCATATTCCATTTAAGAGCATTTTTGGCATTTGAAATAAGTTTTCAATTTGTTTTTCTACATTTTAAAAAATATTATAACATTAAAAACGTACGCCGTGAATAGCAGTAATATAGCGACACTGTAACAAATTGTAATATTTTAATAATGAATGATATCGTAATTGTAGCGCCACACAGTTTAGTTTGCTTGATGTGGCAAATCTTTCAAATTTGCTAAACAGCACGTACGAAAGTTAGATTAACAATTGCTGCTCGTATTGTTCAACAGCAAAACCGTAGGATATCAATCTGAATGTAAATCTTGCCCACATTCGTGTCACTCCATTTACTCCACACTAGCCACTATTCTCCTCGGAATGGCCGTTCCCGATTCTAGGTAGACATCCAGTGACATTCACTACCGGTCAGTAGTACCATTGTTTTCTTATCGGATATCGCTTTCGCTCGCTTGCCTGTGTCCTGCGTGCCGGGACCGATTTTCCCCCCGACTGGAAACGCATCCCATGAAGTGCTGTTGTGGTACTGTCGGCAAGGAAACCTTCTGTCGCCGTCGCCAAGCCGGCCATGAGTTGGATAAACAGCTTTGACGCTTGCAAAAGTGGAACCGCCCGGTACACGCTCGGTCGTGGTAGAGCAGTTCAGTAGAAAGGACAAAGTTAAAACACATCTGCAAACCCCCCAGATTTGTGCACTTGCTGATCTCCGTTCACTTTTTTGCGGGGTCCACTGCAAAGCACTGTGGGATGGCGCGAAATAAACCATGGTCATTTTTGTTTTGTACACGAATTTGCTTTATATAGATCTATTATTGTTTAAAACGGTCATCAATAAACACGAAATTATTTTTGAAAATCTACATCTTGCAACTGTTTTTGTTAAAACGGTTTTACTCTTTTATCATGAGGTACACGAACAAGAAAAATAAATGAATGCAGCAATTCCATTCAAATATTCAGTTAATCCTTTCCCAAACATTATTTATCTTCTCCTTCCTCGTGGCAACCTGCGTGTCATTTAATGAATTCCTAACTATTTTACTGTAAGTTTTTTTTAATTCATAAAGAACGGCCTGCTCGTATTGCTTGTGCTTATGCTAAATAATTTTCTTTAGATTATATAATATACAATAATATATTAAGAAAAATAAGTATAGAAAATCAAACAGAACTAAGGTAAAAAACAACTTATCATAGTGCTTGTATCCGAAAACTCCAAACAATATTAGTTATCTTTAACTTATTGTGAGCTTATTCTAATTACTGATCCTTATTATTGATTATTCAGGCGTTAACGTATGTTAACGCTAATGTTGTGAATTATACAAACTACAACTACACTCTGTAGTGTTGGTTGTGCTAGTATAGCTTGGTGACCGCAGCAACAATAAATGATATTTAAATTAGAAGGTATACATAGTAAATACAGTATAATGTCTTTTAATAATGGTCAGAATTTACAACCACAACACACAGAGCTTGTGATCTTAGCTTGAGATTGATCTTAGATCTTGTGATAGGAAAATGAGACAATATGAATACGATAAAAAATTAGGTTAAAATTTGTATAAAAAGATCTCAAGACTATATTTAAGTAGTTTTTGTTATATCGGAAAAATGGTCTTTGACAAGATTAGTAAACGAATAAACAAATTATGGATGAAATCATAATTCTTGCCATATCGCTCATTATTACGCGTATTTTGTTCGCTAACTATTAAACCGGGAAATCGTTAAACAAAAATTTGAATTCAAGAAAACAAAATGACCAGCTTTTGCTGCAAGTTTATCGTAGTATTCAGTTTGTTGAAAAAAATGGAATGCATGTCGGTACAACTGTCCTGCGGATTTCTTTCGCTGCAAGCCGCAACAGTTCCTGTTCGCGGTGGAAGAAAATCAATGACAAGCCAACGAAATAAAAGTATTGATCCTATCCAATTGGTTGAATCAATATTGCCTGCAATATCGTTCAATATCGGTGGTCATCCTCTCGGGGGAAACTCTCATCGCTGCTACTGCTGCTGCTGCCACGTCCAGCAACCGCAGACGACCACGTTGGCGACCGATGCTGACATGCCGCACTATCACAGCACCAGCAGGTCTAAGCTGCTGCATACCCACTAGGCGCTTCTCGTCGTATTAATCCAATCAATTCGGTGTCGGTAGCGTCGTGTCAGAAAGATAAACACGTAAAGTTTGCAGAGGGGCAATTATTTCCAGCTGGCAAGGTTATTATGACTTTATTGACACACACTTGACACTTTTGGAAAACTCTGGTCTGGATCCCGATGCAACGGAACGCCGGTGCACCAGGCACTGCATACCGCTGCGGGTCGGTATTAATTGGACGGTAGGGCAAATCGTACCGGCGGTCGGAATCGTCCATCTGAATGCTGAAACCGATGAAAAACTTTGCAGACTAATGGCATGCCATTTCGGGTTGACGTTCTGGAGTTACGCGATGGAGCTGCTGCATGGTTTTCGAAAAATAAATCATACATTGATTTCGATGCACTTTTTCGTTTGTATTACTAAGGGTAGTAAAAGTTTGGCTTAAATGTGAGTGAATGCATTATTTCCAACAATTATTGCCTGTTTTCGCTATTGCAACAAAGTTTGTTTTGTTGACTTTTTGTCACAATCAATCAATTCTCAAAAAAGATTTAATTTCGTAAATTAAAGAAAAGAGCAGGATACAGATTTAGCTTTTCCTTCTTTATCTTTATATTATAATGATTTACATTATGTTCAATCATGCAATAGAACCTTGTTTTAAACATATTAACAGAAAGTTATTACACTATTTGCAAATGCATCATAGCTTTACCATTCGGCGTGCCGATCAACATGAGTGATGGTTATAAATTTTACAACATGTTTATGACACGACTCCATGCAAGCAATACTTTCCCGTGTTAACATTGCGTGACATTTCCCGTTGTGCCATGTACATTAAGTGTAATTTGCAAAAGGGGTGTGCATTGCTAGGTAAGCTTTTCCTTTATTCCATATGGCTTGAATGTGCGTTTTACGTATCCGGTTTGCACGTGACTAATCGACCTATCATATGGTATGGTTGTGAAATGCATGCGGCCACGTTACAATACAATGATGTAAATGTTTCTGCTTTTTTTTTGCTTTGAATGAGCTAACGTTCGTGCAATATAAACAAAATATCTAAACATTCACAATTTTCTCGAACTAAGTAACTAAGAAACAAATACAATCTGTCAACCAAACAAGCAGTGTCACACAAACTATGAAAGTTTTTGATCCAAATGCCAAAACAATTTGCCCAATTTGGTTACGCGGTTGCTTACGCCCGCCATTTATCTTACATCTAACGTGCAACGCTTTGATTGTGTTGGTAAAATAAGTGAAATTCTTATCTCACAAAACGAGAGCACAGAGCATCCCGCTTTTATTATACTTGTTCATCGGAATTAATCACACGCATGCTTTACAGCTCGGCTGGAATGCAAGCGTTTGCGTACCATTTTCGGGGTATATCAAGGTTTTCGGGATGATCAATCGCCAAACTATGCGTGAACGGTGAACAGATCTCCGGGCACATGCCATTACGAGTCAACGATCAAAGTTATTCGTACAGTTTCCTTCCAATCCGCCAGCAGGGTCACATCCCTTCGCAATGTACGTCGCCGGTTAATGCGAGCCGGTAATTTACGTGCAGAAGATAAATCGTCACCCAATGGTTGCTGCAACTGGAACCGACCGGAAGCCAGTCGAGTAGAAACGGAGAATCGGACGGGATTTTGTAGCTATCCAATTTATTTCAATCCTGTCTGGTGGAATGCTTCAGACGGAATACTGATAGTAATTAGTTAATTTCATGCCCTAATGGTTTCGTTTTGATCCTTTCCTTTCGGAAAGGATGTGCGAGAATTTGTAGGCGAACAAATGTGGTCCAATAGGTCCAAATATTACTGTTACCACACAAGACATACGAATAATCCGGCATGCAAATCAGAAATATAATACATAAGCAGTGTGATGAAAGTTGCTTAAATAATGGTATTCGTTACACAATGTTTCTACGTTAAAGCCACAGAACAAACAGAAAAAAACGTTAAATTTTGAATTATTAATTAACAACGTTACACCACAAAGTCACCACTTACCTGTACAGCACCATTATTGATAAAATAAGAAAAGAAAAGCACAACGACACCGGTTACTTCCTAATTATATCATTTATTCCATTTAATGAAATATTAATAAATCCGGTACAGACGTTTGATATTGTTTCCTTCAGGAAGGGAAATTTATTCCATCCGAATACAAGCGAACGACAATCGAAAAATGTCTTCACTGTCCGTTGCCCTGTACCTATGTATCAATGCTGTGTGTATTACCCATTATTCAATCGTTTCGTGTAGAAAAACGATTTATTGTTTCAGCAGTATGTTTTGGTTTTCTATCTTCGGTTAACTTCCTTCGTGGAAAATAGCTGCACACATACAACGACGTTTCGTACCACTCTTCCCGATAAAATCTGGATCACAATGTACAAAGTTTTAGGTTTAACTAAATGTTTTAAAAAAATACTGCGTACGATGTTCTAATTACCCACTAGCTTCCGTTATGCATGGCTTTGGTTTAAGAAATGTAAAAACCTATACGTTGGGTTTCCACGCTCCGCTACTTCGTAATCACCATAGTGGGGAGGAAACATTGGCTACTAAAATTACATCTAATCCCCCTACCGACCATTAGCACTGATGCCGCACGTTTCGGCTAGCAGGAACAGGTTTGTTTCATTGAAATGAAAATCTTTTCGAATGCGCCACGCCAATAACCACGCAAGCAACATCTTTCGAAATTGGCTCAACACTGGCAAGTGTGTTTTGTGTATACGATGAAGCATGATGATGCACTAGCTTAATTGATCTAACACCTCGCTAAGCTATAGCCATTCGTTGATTAACTTATATTCCAACGTCCCATAAACATGCAAAACGTAACATTTCAACTGTCCAAGTTCTACCATCTTTCCTTGTCCCTTTCACACGTCTCCCTATAACCGATTGGATGCATCCAGCTGTAATCTGTCCGAACAGCAAAATGGGAAAAACTAATGTCTTTTTTTGTTGGTGATGATGCTTTTACTATAAGTCGGAATTCCGCCCAAACAAACCTCCATTAACCATGCGATGAATTCCCATGATGGATGCATTTGATCGAACCTGACGCCGGCACAACTCAATCAAACAGTTTTAATCGAAACCCATCGAAACCTCAATCGCACATAAACATAACGAAGCGGGAATGAATGGCAAAGTTCCAATAGGCCATTGAAAGTATGGGGCGCGAGGAGGAGATGTACCGACATGTACACACGCATTCACACGAGGTGAAAAAATCTATCTCAATCAATAAATTAAACAAATCCGCATAGCTTAAACCCGCTCGACCCCATTTATAAAAGCGATAAATATTTCACGTGCTACCAAGGCACTCAATGAACACCATCATCAACATCATCATCATCGTCATCACCGTAATCGTGGTCGTAATTTATGCCTGAAAGTGCTATAACTTCGAAAGACGTTGTTCTCTTTTTTTTAGTGGTATTCATGTGCGTGCGTATGTTTTGCTGGATTCTTCATTCGATTCTGCCGCATGAAGAAGCACTTGGTACGGAATTCGTGAGCTCAAGTTTGTGTAACCGAATTCCGTCTCGATCGTCTAAATGGAAGGGATTGTATTCTGCTGCGATGCACGAGATACAGCATGTCATCCATCAAAAATGGTTCCCTTACGGTGCTTACGGTGCGGCAGATTCGAGGAAGAAAATTCCATCACACATCTGACTATTAGGGCACGGCGTGTGCATTGGCTCGCTGCCATCATTTCACGCACGATCGCGCACGATCGACAGCGACGGAGTCAAGCGGAATAACTGTTAAACGCATCCGAAGAGATTGCAACGATCATGGGATCGTCGCAGTACGATCGGAGGAACCTGATCTTGTGCTAGCTCCAAAACTACATGCTTTATGCCGTGGTTTGTGACATCGTTAACATTAATTTATCACATAAATAAGTTTTGCTTACCATTCCATCCATCTGTCTACCCCTTCACAGATCTGTACATTTTAACGGCGTTTTCTTCATTTTGGCAATGTTTATACAACAAAGTTTGTAATATATTCGTTTCTGGATTCGTTCGTACGCTAGTGTAGCCTGTATCAGCTAAGTGAAATCTGTTTCAATCCTCCCCGAGGGCTGAATGTCCGAAAAACCCTTGCTCATAATTACTACTGACACAACAGCCGATGACTTCAGCTTCTAAACATTATTTGAAATATCCTAAAATTCTTATGGCGCGCGTGATCCAAAGCGAATCGCTGCACAAGTTACGTTAGTTTGACAAGCTGCTCGTCTATACCATTTCCACACGGAACGTTTAAATCTTGATTTGCGCTGTTAGAATCAGCAGAATGGTCATTCTTCCCACTGCCGGGATTACCATTGATGGGATTGGTGATACTGATATCGTTATTATTGTTATTATTATGGTTGCTGTAAGTATTGATACTACTACCATTGGTTGATGGACAGCCGGGTGTACCAGGTACGGTAAGGAGATGGTTATTCCGCTGCGGTTGCGCCGGCGGAGGACTAGGATTTCGGGATGAGACACACGAAGCCGCAGTCGTGGTAGTCGTGGCGGTCGTCGTCGGTTCCACTAACAACCGATGCTGCACCTTCGAACCGGTAGTTAACTGTGTCGTGTCGGAGTTAGTACGTGTGCGCGAGCGTTTCGGCATAACGCTGTTCTCCAGCTTAAGCTGTGCGTTCACTTCAGCCCGTGCTGCACAGGTACAGGCTTTCAGGAAGCTTTTCTTGAAGTTCTCACTCAGATATGCATACAGGATCGGATTAATGGCGGAGTTGATGTAACCAAGACAACCCACCAATAGGAACAGTATCAGATCCAGCCTCGTGCTGCATGTCTCGAAGTCTGACGTGATCAGTGCGACCTGCGATATCCAGTAAGGTAACCAGCAAAGGATATACACGGTGATGACGGTTAGCACCAGCTTCGTTACTTTGCGATGTGATCGTCGTTTACCCCGAGATTTTCCCGTCGTTTTGGGGCCCACGTTTCGCAGCTTGCGTATCACCAGACAGTAGAAGGTCATGATAAAGCAGAGCGGAATCACAAAACCCAATATCAGCGAGTAAAGGGTGAAAGTATACCCAGGCAGATGCCCGTGCGTTTCCGGCCACAGTATCTGACACGAGTAGGTGTTCGGTTTCTGTTCTATCACGTCGGCGTAGATCATAATCGGTAGCATAATCAGGGCGGATGCGAGCCACGCCAGCAGTGACACTATACGTGATACCAGCGGTGTCCGATATTTCGGAGACGAGATGTGGTGACAAATGGCGATGTACCGATCGGCGGACATGATGAACAGGAATATCGATGATGTGAACTGCGTGACGGAAGTACTCACCATGTACGCTTTGCACATGGCACCGCCAAGTGTCCACCGCTTCATATGCATGGTGGCAATCAGGAACGGAATCCCGATCAGGAAGCATTCATCAGCGATCGCAAGATTTAGTATGTACATGTTGGTAACGGTTTGCATGTTGGAAAACCGGAGCACCACATAGATGACGAGCGTGTTGCCGAGGACACCGACCAAGCAAACGACAGCATACAGGAACATGAACAGATAATAGGTCGTCGGCATGTCTGTCGGGGGACAGGTAAAGTTGCCCATGAACGAGTCGTTTGGATGACTTTCCTCTTGGTAAATGCCAAATGCGGATACATTTTGGTCAGTTAACGAATCATACTCTCCAAGGAGAAGGAATGAAGTAGTGTTTCCCTCCTCCATGGTAATATTTGTTTAAACTATCGTGCTTGTAGAACGTTCCACTAATGTTTTCTACGTCATTCTAGAGTAGTCGTAGATATCGTTTTTTTTCTCGCTATCGTAAGAAACGTTAACCTGGGAGAAAAGTGAGAAATGAAAAGAACAATGTTTTAGCATTGATGTATTTGATGTTTTTGCTATGCAATAATTGTTCGGCAAAAAAAGTTAACCAAACATGATAATGGCGAACCATCTTACTGAAAGACCCATCTTAAGCGTATCTCGAGCATCGAATTCTCAAACCTTCAGACATACGGTTAATGGTTTCCAAATTATTCTACGACAGAACCTTTGAAGCTTCCTAGGAATATACGTAGGCGGGTAGCATCTTTTGCATAATATTTATAATTGGGCAACCATAAGCTGATTGCTTTTCCGGCCTTAAGGAACGCTTATATATACAGTAATATGAGAATCGACACCCCATCGATCGGGGCTTCTATTGTTGCGAGGAGCAACTGATAAAGTACCGCCGGAAAGTTGTGAAAGAATCTGATTATGAGTTGATTATTACCTACCATTAAATGATTCGCATGGTACAGTTCTTTCATCCCACAATTTGGCGGTTAGCACGGAAAATGCTTTCTTTGCGAAGGTTTAGCATCCCTTCGTATCGTCAGAATTGGCGATACCCATTGTGTCAGGTAAAGAATACGGTTGTGCGAAACGATTGTTTGATGCTCTTAATTGCTACATCTTTTACCCATTCACTGGTTCAGTCATCGAAATTAATTAGTTTCTCGTTGTCTATCTCATCTGAACGATTCACCGTTGTTCGCCATTTTTACTACGACCAGCTGGCATAGTGTGTGCCCGCAGCGACTTGAGGTTAATTGGGGGCCCTTTACCTCGAAATCAATAGAACTGGACATGCAGTCAGCCCCGTAATGTGAACGGGTTTGACGGTAAGCTTCCGGCCCTGTACAATTGGATACGATGTTCTGGTGAACCAGCGGAAACAATTTACTGGATGCTAACAGCTGAAGTGCAAATAGACGCCAGGTAATGTAATATCTCCTGCGTCAAACACAGTACCTGTGAGGTGAAACTTCACTCTTCAGTCATTTGCATCCGAACACATCGAGTTTGGTGGCGGATGTGGAATTGCTTTCAAATCGGATTAAGTTGCAGTTTGAATGGCATTCTTCTAGCGAGTTGAAACATGTGCGACCTGTTGAAGATGCAACAAAGAATCGGTGAAGTCGATTAATGCAATTGTTTGTTTGATGGATGGTGTACATACAGTATTTTTCTTTCTCTCGTTACGTCTGACTAGTGCACATTGTTGACTGTTACGGAGCTCGTGTTTATCAACAATTTCTTTACGTTCTACCCATTTTGTGTTGGTGGAAAATCTTTCGCTGGCATTTTATTTGCTCTTTGTTCTTAAAAATAGATCAAATCCCTGTACACTGGCAATTGCTTGATTCATTGGCCATCTACAGCGTAAACAGTGTCCGGCAGACTGATAAACCTGACGCAGTGTTTAGCTTCGCTTCGCTCTCGAGCACATAGACGCGCGTACGCGTAAGCAACGCCGTCCACATCGCCATCATCGATCCAGCAAGAAACAAACAATTGAAACCACACCATCGAACCGCTACCGTTCGATACGCGACACAAATGGGCACCGTTTGCTCGCAAATACCGGCTGAATCGGTTTCGCTAAAAATAACGCCCACTTCCGGCGGAGTTGCCGTTAACGGTTCGTTCGGGATTTACATGCAATTTAAAATGATTACCGTTGCACATTAAATGGCCGCTGGAAATGGTCTTTCGAAACACGCAAGGATAATCAATCATAAATGGTAAATAATAGGTTAAGTTCGGTACGCGGTTGGCGCCCACATATCCTTCACGTGGCCGTACAAATACTGCCCCTGCAACACATGAGGACCGTATACACATGATTGTCCGCATTAATGGGTCGGTCGTATGTGGGTGGTTGCATGTGTGTGTATGTGTGTGTATATTGGGTGCCGTTGGTAACGACATGGAACTGCGATTTTTCTTCCACTCGTACGACCATCTGGCCGAGGAGATAGTATTACTGTCTGGTTTATGAGATACTGGCACCGCTAATTCATTGGGTACCGAACATGTTCAGTTGCTCTAATTTCTTACAGGGGTTTCTGGCAAATTAGTATCGGACAGCGCCGTAGGTTTTGCTATCCACGTCGATAAACGAAACGACCGTACGTAGAATTTAAATAAAGCAAAGTTAAAGTGGAGTTACTTAGCAAAATGGGGCAAATATTATGGCATACTTTGTTCATCGCACTACGTTATCAAACTCTTAAAAAATCATATGGTCGTTCCTTATTCTGTTAAGAATTTTTCTAATACTCCGAGGAAAATAAGCGTGGAGAGAATTTGGGCCGGCTGTATAGTAGAACAAATATTTTTTCGTTTTGAAAATCTATGTAAATGCTTCGCATTATTTAAATGTAAATAAAATTTAGGTAATGAATATGTCAAATACACTTTAGGAAATACACATTTTACATAGATACATGTAATTATTACCACAACTCCAAAATAAATATTTATTTGTAAAATATCTGCAAGGTTCGTAACACAGAATTAATACCGCTTTGTAAACATTTCAATGTTTCGAAAAAAAACCTACATGCTTGAAGGGGTTTTTTTACTCGTTTTGACACGTTTAATAATTATTTTAACAAATATATTTTTTTAAATTTATCAATTTATATTTTAATTTAACACAAATATTTTAATATATTAAGGGAACAATTTTTACCATCTATTCTGTGGGCAGGGCAATCGCAAGTTTAACCTTGTAATCATTTGAAATCCTATCTAACTTTAGTAGAGCCAACCAACCAGAGCACCCCTCTACCAAAAAAGCGAAACGAACCGAAAGCTAAACAGTCCTGTGGCAAACATGGTTCCTCCGACAACAGCAGGCAATCGAAAAGTGAGAAAACTTGTTTGTTTGCCTATCCATATTTGTCCAGGCTTTTAGTTGCCACTAATTTCGTCACCGTTTGCGTTTCGGGCACCCTGAATCGAAACGGTGGTTTTCCGAAATGCCCTGCGGTGAGCCACCCGCATTCGCCGAAAACTTCATTGTCATTCAGCAATTTCATCACATTCCCCAGAACTACCGTCGTGATTCAATAAATCGATTACGAACACTCAGATCGACTGGTAGCCAATTGACTGTGACCAACAGCAATACTAGCCAGCAAACAATGTGGATCTTCAAAGCTACAGGACATACTCACTTCTGCTTTGATTTCCACAGCGTAGGGTAATGGGAAATGGGGAAAAAATTCCATTTCCATTCGACATTCCATCATAAGTTTGTAGAAATTTTCAAAAAGGTAATAAAACGAGATTGCACACCGCTAGAGATTGCAACTGGTTTAAAACTGCTGCTAAACGCTTCGCAAATCAACTGTGACCAACGGTATTCGATAGCTCTCATGTTTTTATTGCCTCGCGAGTAAAGTGGTTATTAAATATTTATGATATTTATGAGAAAATCGCTTTTTCTGCACGTATCAAAAACGCAACAACAGCAACAACAAATACAGGAAGATGTGTATACATTGAATCTATTGGAAAGTTTTATCGACTGGCAAACGAGTATGAAAAAAAAAATGATTGAAAATCTTCAAATTGTAGCAGCAAATAGAAACTTTCAATCGATCCACTTAAGAGAGTTGCTTATCTGTGTGTGTGTGTGTGGGTGTTTTTTTTTTTACACTAACCGTTTACATCGAATTGGTGATAATAATTTCAGAAAGTGGGTGGCTCGTTTGGGAGAATAAACATAAATTGTGTTTCACGAGTAGTGGTTACATTTCGGCGATGGAAAACACTCGCACCGGACGCCTGTTTCAAGTGTCCGAGTTGAACTTGTTTTTTTACTCTATTTTTTTCAGTCAGTCACGATAGAATTTAATGCTTCACCATAACGCTGTTCGCTTGTTTAAGCTCGTATCATCCAAACAATATTTTTCCATTTGCTAGAATCAACGATGGATACACAAAAAAACTTCACACACACACACACGCACATCAACCAGCATTTCCGCAATGTCCGTTACAACAAACTGGGTCACGTGCAATCGATCCATCCAGCGATGGTGACCGACCTACACCGATGATCCGGAATTGGCTTCCGGTAGGGCACGATTGTGCAACAGTCGCCTTATGTCACCCCGGAGCAAGATTTATGACACCGAACCTGTAAACCCGAGCAAATCCATAGTGCTGGCGTCACATTCTCACTCCAGCTCCACTCCAACGTTCACTTCCCACCTTCCTTCCCCATAGTACCGCAATGCAATGCTCATAATTTCCTCCATTTCCACCCACCCTGCTACCCGGGCCCGGATGCTCCGAACGTACGAAACGTTATCAAGATTTGACTGTGGAATGGCTTTTTGTAGGGTCGCGCAACGCTTTCATTAAATTAAAACCGTAAAACCACCTGTTTCGGGATCAGCTTAGGAACTTTAATTTTATCTTCCGGCGGAGATAATACCGCGCGGACGTCGATCCACAGATCGGAACTGATGTTTACCCTCGGGTCGCGTAGCGTGGCGCCAGTACTAATAGGTTTACCTTTACGGAACAAACAATCTGTGCACACGGGCGATGTGGAAAGCATAACGAATTGGTTCGCTTTCGACACTGGTGTGGATCTGTTAATTAAAGCTGTTCCACACCTTGTTCCGGCTTTGTGTGCACAGAGCCAAAGAGACAATCGGAATTGCAGGTTTGCAGGTATTGTAACTCATGTTACTACCTTGCTAGTATGGTAAAAAAGAGCATAATCAACCCCGCCCTTTGCTTCATTTGGCGTTGGCGGAACCCAGCCGAGTACAAATGATTTAAAAGTTTTTATTAAATCTTCACGAGGCTATTAATCTAATCCCTTGCTTTTATAGCTACACCGTAAACGATGAGCATTATTGAAGACTCTTGAACAATCCGCCTCAACTAGAGCCTGGTTTGGAGCCGTACTCAATAAATTTCAAGTATTTCTCAGATGATGCTCAATAAAACTGAACTGCGTAGAACCCCGGTTGTGTATGGGTTACACATATTTGTGGTTTGCTTGAGTGAAGTAAGTAAAATTTAAAGGTACAATTTACCTACTTCTTATCGACTCTTCTTCAAGCATTCCAAGAAAGTTTTTGCTAAATGTTTATTATCTTTCCAAAATCAATTTACATTCGACACTTTTCGACACTGCACATAAACGAGGCACATATTTTTGCTGCTTTATCTTCGCGTTCGACTGACCTGTCAAAGGACGATTCCGATAGCCATCGCCGGCGCGTTACAGCGCGTGGCACATCGAATGTAATGCTGTCCGCGTGTTACTTAGCCCCGCGAATGGAAAATGGAAAATCTATTCTCAGATCCCAAACTGTCCCGACGCCCGAACCGGAGACGAAACGCTATCTCATTAGCATATAGAAAATAAACATTACAATAACCATCCCGTGCCGCCACGCTGTCACCATTTGACAACTGTACGGTGAAATGTTCGCTATTCCTCGCCAACACTCACGGGGGTGTGTACTCCACGCACGCACGTACACCGCCGTCGGGAGGCTACACATGCATCGGTGGTTAGCAGGGAAGATGGTTGTGTGATAGTACCGAAAAAACACACTCACCGCACACACAAATGTGAGCAATAACAACACAAAAAAAAGCGCATCAGGACCGAGATACCATTGCCAGAGACTGTCGGAAAATGTATCTTTCATCGCCTCCAACCGTACATTGTCTGCCCTGGGCGTGGAGAGAGTAGTTGAGTGATGTTCATTTGACGTTTTCACTATCTATCAATAGTGCCATGACGTCAGGTATGGATGGGATGACATACATATCACCGGACATTTCAATTTATGATTCGCTTACAGCGATACACACGATTGCACATAACACTTTAACGTGACGGACCTACACTGACCGAACATTATTTTGGCTGTAATGAAATATAAACAAATGTCCACTTCTTCAACAAGGAAATAGATAAACAGAGCCAAAAAACTTACTGCCGTGCAAATATTGCAAAACACTATTGATAACAGTTTTTTGTTCCGACTTCGCTTCGTCCATCTTCGCCCAAACGCGAAACATTGTGCACAAAACAAGCAAAGCAAACAAAAATGTTAATGAAAACCACCCATAGACCTTAATTACAACCATTCTCCGAAATACATTGCTATTTCGTCGGAAAACACGGAACCAAACGAAACCAGCGCACCCCTCTTAGTTGGGTCCGTTCTGATGATCCTTTTCTTTTTTTTCTGCCTTTTTTTTGCTCTACCAAGCTTTTGTTTGCCTTTGCCTGTTGATGATGATGATGTTTATTACTAACATAGGTCGCGTTGCTTTGGTATTCTTTCTGGGGAAAAATGTGTCCGAAAACTTCATGCATAGCTGACAAAAGATGTGAAATACAATGCCAAGCCCTTTTGCAACCATGGCATGCTTAGGTGTTTTTTATTATTATTGAATTTCCATACAGCTGGAACAACTTGCCTGTGTGTAGGTCATAAAGTATCGTCCATGGTAAGCAGCGAAACCAGTGTGCGAAATATGCTATTTTCCGGTAGTTAAATTCTCCGTTACCTGAACGTTTGGTTTGGTCATCGGTGCGGTGCCTTTAATTGGCACGCATAACCACATAACTGTATTGAATTAAAATTTATGTTTTTTGTAGTTTTTTTCATATTCTACCATTTTACTATTTATGGCTCTTGAAATTGCTCATAGGCTGCTAAAACACAGTTCCGTTTGCGCGAATATAATATATTTATATATTATAAATCTGGTTGATTTTATCATGATTTTATTAACTAAACACCTGTTTTAATTGACATTTCTTAATATTATTTAATTAAAAATGCAGCATAAATTGAGTTTTGATTACTTAATTTCAATCCGTTCGAAGTACAAGAAAGTAAGTGCAACTTTACTGAGCTTTTTGTACATGCGGTGAAGTATGGAACTCATTTAAGCCTTGCATCAAAAAGAAAAACATCAAATGTGTTTGGATGAGAGATTCTGATAAGGTGTGTTTATTATATCGTACAACTGCTAACGGACCAATACGCAATACTCCATCTATTTCATGAGACGAAAAGATCCTAAATTTGCTTGTTGTTTTAGGAACGCAGTAAAACCTACATTCTACTATCCACATTCTCAACTACCTTTGCTACACTGGTTTGCTGATTGCTACGCGTTCAAGTGTAGCTGGTAAGCCGACCGTTGCACATTCACGAGTCACGGTAGCAATAAAAGTTGAACAAGTCAAACACCTCGCTAAATTCAACAACAAACAAACGCCGAAATCTCGCTTCTAGCCATCTCACACAGCTAACGTTCACTGGAGCTTTCAATTATTCCATACATAAACAGCTTCGCAAACACATTCCAACTCGTACGAAGCACTACCGAAACTCTTCGAAATGGGTCATTGGGGATGTTCCTAAACAAAACAAAACAAAAAAAAAACAAAAAACAATTTTTTACCGGTGTTCTCACCAGTTGGATCTTTCTCATCTGCAACACGCACGGGTAGATTTGTGTTGCATTTTGTGCTCATCTACGGCATTGTTAATTTTCTTTCGTTTATGTACAACAAATGTTACCACTAGAGAAAAACTGTTAGGCAAAAGTAAATGAATGTATTCAGTATTCTGCATAAACGAAATCCAAAGGTACACATAGGATGCGCACATGCCTTGCTTGGGGTAGTTTTTTTGTTGTTACAGGTTGCTTTTGTTTTCCAGCTTCACTTTACGTTCGCCGGTGAATCTAACGAAACAATACTTATTCCTTTAATTTCATTTCTTTACCAAACGGTTTTACCTCCAATTTTTGTTTTTGCTTCACTCTTCGTATATTTCTTTTTTCATTTAAATGTAGAACGTTTAATGTTTTAGATTGTATTTTTTAAAAATGACATAAAATAAATAAATAAAATCAAATAAACAATATAAAATAAAACATGCACACCTAATTACGTTAGTAGCACTGAAACAATAGTCAACTGACACAAATACAGTTAAGCGCAACGCTACCTGCTTTTAACGAAATGTCAAGCTACTCGTTAGTGTTTCGAACATAGTTCAATGGTACGGTTGAATGTGGCAATAAAAACCAGACAGAACCCATGATAAGCCGAGGCAAGTGTGTTCCCAAAGCGTCTGACATAAATTATGATTTATTGGTTCGAATTTCGGTCACCGCGATGAGTCTGGTTCTTTGTGCCGAGCGTCTACTCTTGGAGCCTTTTTTTGTGTTCTCTAAAAATCATCAACGAAATCATCGGAAAGCGTTGCTTTTGTGTAGTATCGCACAAGTGGGAAGTTGCAATAACTATGACAAATTGATGTTGCCAAGAAGTATGCATTCACTATTACTTACATTTTCATAGCTTCACCATGGGAGGAAATGCACAAAGGCATAGATTCAGATTGTGCCTGTTTTCCTTTGGCATTATCTTAGCATTGTATTTTTCCATCAAACTTCGTTCATTCTTCAATTTCATTGCCCTTAAGTTTAGCTACACCAAGTGTACCCATTACGATGGTACAGATTTCGCGCGTACGGCACGAGCCTGGCACAAAGTTCTTGAAAACTTCCATTATGCTGTGAGCATACTCACCGTCGGTAGTAGACTTTCATGCTAAAGTGCAAACCCATCAAATGACAAGCTTTGAGAGGCCTTCCCATTATTGCAAAACCAGGGTGTAGGCCGATAGTACAACTTCTGCTTGGCGTTTGAAGCCACACCTTAAAGAGCTTATCGAGCATGTCGTTGGGCTGATCTGAAGAACATCATTCGTTTGTTGTCCTGTCCGTACAAACCAATTGCTTGCTACTACGATGGAAGCTGCAAACATCATCATAGAACGTGTCACTATCTTTCGGAACAGTCCCATCTGTCTCCACTGCTGCGTTCCGAACAAGTATGGTGCGCCTATCGCTGTTTGCCATTTGTTATTGTTTTTTTTATTCACAAACAAGCACTAGCAGGCTCGAGAGCCCATAAAGTAGATGTAACAGCATAAGGAGTTCATGTTGAATATATTTCCTTCCATCCCATATTTCACTATTTTTTTTTTGTTGTTGTGTCCTGTGCCGTTCGGAGTTTACTGAAGCCGTTTTGGTGTGTTTCCAAGCACGTAGTCGTGATAAAAAAAAGATAGTTTTTTAGTGAAAGCAAAGAACCGCAACAGCTAACGACTTTAGTAATAGTGTAATATAGTGTCGTTTTGTTTTTCGTTTTTGTTTTGCTTTGTATTGCTGAACGGAAAAAGCTAAGTTTGCATATAATGTTTTCTCTTTAAAGGTCCATAAATAAAAATCGCAAAACAATCATAATAGATGGTTCCGGTGGGATACGATATCACGTGAAAAGCATAATATTTATGTACAAATTACATTTAACTAAGTATGTGCTTAAAAAAAGTGAAACACATAAATACGCATTAGCAAAATTTCATTTTACAATAGGCAGAATGTGCTGCTTCATTTCGCAAATGGATAAAACACACTTATCCATGCCATTTCTACTGCACAGCGTCCGATTTGAAGCACCCGAAATTCCAAAACCCCTTACAAATGACGGTCATTTGTACATGCAGCCAGTCCTTACTTGTCTTTATGTTTCACACGCAAACGACACTCCCGTAGCACTTACTGTGGTGACCCCAAAACAGCGAACGTGGCCAAACATTCGGCCACGCCGGTAGCGACACCGGATTCGAAGCGAAAGTACGAAACAAACTTTAAATTTTCCATATGTTACCGAGCGAGTCGAGAGCTAACTTTGCCAGCTGAGGCAGTATCACCCTTTTCCAAAGCAGGATGAGGGTCATCAAGGGTAAAGGTGGCGCGGTGTTGGAAAACGTGCTAAAAGCTTTCGTTGGTAGTGGTAAGATCCGTGTGATGCTGAGCAGTGCAAACGGGAGTTTCTCTAAAATCGCCGGGACCAACGGAGGCGCTGGTGTTCTTCGTTGCACTTACGTCAGATGCAGGGAGCATTGGTGCACCAACCGCCATATACAGCACGTCCAGACTTCACGACCATATCCCTATCCGGTGCCATTTTCCGCCCCAAAAACTATCTCGTAAGAAACAACGGGTAGGAAATTGGGTCACACTATGTTTACGTTGGGACTGGTACGGAAACAATTTTACGATTATTACCGCCAGCGCTGGGCACGAACGAGTTCCATGGGGCGGGCTCGGTGTTGCACACATTTCAAGTGCATCTTCTCGGGTCACTCGGGTATCTGGCGCTGCTTGTTCTTGGTGTCGCCGGCCAGCTGGTTTCATCACGTCGACCCACTCGCGGGAAAGAATTTGGATTAAAGAAAAGAATTCCTTCCTAGTACAGGTGTAAACCATGCCTGAATGCACGCAAGCACACACAATGAAAGGCATGCTAACAGCTTTTTTTTCTAACCAGCGCACGAAACGTTGCTCACGGAATGTGCCTTTGCTTGGTATTTGGCAGAAAGCAGCACGCGTCACTCACAACATTCACCGGAGCGCATCTTAAAAGGTAAAATCGGTCTGTGAAATTCTTTTCAACTTTTCACCAGCAGGCCCCATCTTGGCCTACCTTACAAGTAAGCCCCGAAAACCAAGTGAAAAAAATGTAAATGGAGCCCGGTCGGATAAGATGGAAAACAACAGAACTGAAAAGAAGGCACAAAAATGTGTGCATGTGTTTGTGCTGGGGCGCGCGCGTATGTGTGTGTGTGTGTCGGTGTCTGTGTGAGTGTGTGTGATGAAAATCTAAACAATTCCACACCCATAGCACCTTTGCACGTTGCCGTTGAGATTTGTGATCGTTAGCGAAAGAGCCAAACAACGTTGGACATCTTTCACATCAAGGTGATGGAGCCGCCTGGTCGTTGATGATTTTTTAACGAAGCGAGCAAAGGCTTTCACCTTAGGTTCGTGGTTGACACGTCGTTTTGTTGCTTTAAATCAACGTGTAAAAAAAATAATAATCTTTGCATCATGTCGAATGTAGGATTACAGAAATAGCTTATTTACAAATATCAACTCTTACGAATAACAAAATGACCTAATCAGGAAAAGAGAGAGAATCTAAATCTTTCCGTTTTATCAGAATACTCATTATTTGGCAAACAAATTAGTTAGCAACGTATTTGCAGCACTTACATGTTTTGAAACCCAGCATTATAACTGCAAAGTAATTAAAATATCATGGAGACCCTTTTTTATTGTTTTAGAGACCCTTGTTAGTTTAAAAAAAACTTGACTTAATTTTTAAAACACCTTTTCAATTATTCACTATTTAATTGAAGCAATTGAACTCATATGGTCTAAATCAGTTCCGGAAAATAAATTGCATTTTAAAAAACACAATTAAACAGTGCAGACCCTTACTAAGCAATTCGTAAAAATCAAAATGTTTGGCGTTCATGTTAAAGGTACGGGACATTAACAGAATTATTTTGTCCATATCGCATGATATTTCAATCCACTGATGACAGTTCATGGTGCCGGGATACAATTACTTTTCAAAACTTGCTAGGCGTCAGTAGCATGATTCAATAGTCCTGCTACACATGGGGCTCAGTATTTGCAGTACATTTCGTCCCTTGAACAGACAGATAGTACTCTTTTTTTAGAAAAAATACTATCACAGGAGATCTTTGAAAATGAATAGAACTTTAGAAAATAGTTTCATTCGTGTTAATACTAATTTACAACTATTCAAATATGCCTAATGTATGAAGGAATATGACGAAAAAATTCCTTTACATTTGCATTTTACATGTGTGCCTGAAAGTGGTAATGGTAATGCAACAAAAAGGAATGAACAAAATATTAATAACATAATTGATTATTTACTGTTTCCTAATGTTTAAGAGAAAAGTTAATCGATGTTGAACAAAATTGTCATTTTAAATATTACATTCGACCATAAGGAGCCCAATAATAAAAATTTAGGAAAACCAAAGGTTTTGTAATGTAAAATAAACATCTAAAACAAAATAATGAAAAGATTTTTCACACATCAGATGATATTTTTTCTACAATAACCCCGAATGTTATACGGGAATGTCACTGTACTGCTTGTACGAAAATAAAAACCGAGAAAAAAAATCGTGTGATCATTATTGTTAGCAGACTTTTTTTGCATCCAATTTATGATATTTTAAACAATTTGAATAAGTGTTCATAAAACACATTTTTCACATCCCATCAAGCCCAAGCGCACCGAGCACCGTACCTGTGTTAATGTCTACATCCGCAGTGCTCAATCAACTCAACATAATGCACGAAGATTATCACTCGCAATCTTTGACGATCTTCATCTACGGCCAAGGGATGCTTGCCTACTGCGAGTCGGCCATTCAAAACTGCTCACTTATTTTTAAGCTACCGGCTGGCTCTTTCGCCACAACATGACACACCACAACCAGGTACACGTGCTGAAACGTGCGTTACGACGACGACACCTGTAGCAGCAGTGCCAACAGCAGCACCAGCTTGTCCTTGCCTTTGTCTGTGCCTGTGCGTGAGTGTATGTTTCCCTCAACACTGTATGCTCACTTCCCGTGATGGAACGGATTTCACCGATTTATGGCTGCCTAATGGCGATGACAACCGGTATCCGGTCAGGGAGATAGGAAGCAATGCTGGGAGGGGGGGGGGGTTTGAGATGGGGCGGGACGTTGCCTCCCGGATGACTTTTATAACTTTTCCGTCGAAGTATTCTTATCGATCAAATTGGAAATCGTGGCAGCCACACTACCATCGACGACAAGCCTGCTGCCTGCTGCGAGTGTGGCCGGGGTTGGCATAACAAAAGGACTTTTGGAATGTTAACGCGCGCCACCGCGGATATCGTGACTTTCGCCGAAGGCTGCGTAGCAACGCAGTTTGCTTGCCGATGCGAAAATATCTTTTACCGATTCACTCCCAAGAAGCACTGCCGTTTCCCGTGATGCTTTCGCACGGAAGTCACTTTGTTTAGACGCCTCAGAAACACAGGGAACACCCTTCAGCATCGATTCCTACGGCACACATACACACACACACACACAGCTACTTTCTCCGCCCGGACGCTAAAGCTCGTATCGTTCCGATTTAATTTCGCGTTTCTTTGCGCTGATACCGATTGCAAATTGGAATTTCTTCCGCTATGATAGGAAAGCCAGAGTCAAGTTTTGGGTGCTGTGCGCGGAAACACGAGTTCCCAGTGTCTTTGTGTCCTCCCGACTCCCTCCTTCTCGATTATCTCTTACGATCTTTCCCCTGTAGCAGCTGGGTACCTTAAAGGGAAAGCACCACCCAACCAGCGAACCGTGAAGCACGATCACAAACGATTAGGCGCGCAGACTTGGCAGAAAAATATGCTGCTATCGTTAAAAACTCATAAATTTTCCATCGCCGGCACACATCGTAAATATTTTGCAAGAATACTCCCGCGATGGCTATTTATGTGTGTTATTGCGCTTGTTGTGTGTTTGTTGGATGTTTTTCTTTTCTTCTCTTTTTTTTTGCTGCTCGCTCTCTCTCTCCCTCTCTCTGCTTTCCTCATCAACCCGCCATTTACCCGCGCTTACATTCTACACTTACTGTTGGGGGTTTCGTTGCCTTTTCACTTGCGACCCGCATCACTTGCGCTTTTCCATTTCGCGCACTCTTTCTTTCTCGGTAGTGCAATTTCTATCCAAACTGCATCCCCACGGCTCGTTTAGTGTTTATTTTTATTCCTGTGGTGCCACGGTTCGCGCGGTGGTAACGATCACGAAATGGCCGCTACGGACGATGGGAAGCCGGCAACCAGTGACCCGGTGCCCGGTGGCAACATCACAACACACGCACCAAGCGTGGGTGGCGGACAGACGGTATGTTCGCGTTGCAGCTGCAGTGCACTCGCTAATTATCTCTTCACTTTCCGTTCACAACATATACGCACAGATGAGGGATAAAAAAGAACGCAAACAACGCTACGCCACATGTATCTTCCAGCACGCATACAAACACACATTCGCACACACGAATGTACGGTCGATCCCGACGGGACCTTCGATAATGGTCAATTACCGTACATTGTGTGGGTGTGCGGTTATGGGAAGAAATTGGGTGAAACTTCGCGGACGGAATGATACAGTGTTTTGTTTTCTCCGCTGCACCAAACACTGCTTGCACCGGCAGCAGCAGTGGTCAACATTCACTAACTGCACATTCCGCTTGCTGCTGTTATGCTGGAACGCGAAGCGCCTCACTAACGGCCGTAGGATCTTTCACGCGAACGCACAATGTACGGAAGCCACCGTCATTTGTTACGAACCACGTAATCGAAAATTCCTCTTCCAATTCCGATTCAATACACTAACTGGGCACTATCTTTATCGGTTGCCTCTACTGTAAGCACACCGCCGCCACACAATCATCCGGAAGGAATGCACACGGCAATGTGCAATGTGACCCCCATGCGAATATGCACCGTATGCAGTTGGTTGAATATTCAGACAGACAGTGCGTTCGGTACGATTGCGTGCAACGAACTTTGAACGCACGCCTCTAATAGTTGTGTTCGAGCGAAGAGCTGCCGGCTGCTAGTGGTACCGGTTCCGTTGACAATGGAAAAACGACTGCCCGCACTGAATGTTATATCTGCCAACCCAATTTTCATTACAGCACTCACCTTAGCGAACGAACACGAGCGTTTCTGAGTGCTTATCGTGTCCGTTACAAACTTAGCCAAAGAATCGAAGATTTGAAATTTACCCAACTAAAGGGCCAAAGAAATAGGCATTATACAAAAAACCCTGTAATATGTATAAAATATGTTAAATATTTCCTTTACTTCCCGATGATATGTGCTTCAAGTTTTATTCCACAAAAATTAAGAATACAATTGAGTTACAGTAACCATGTACAACGTGGCACTCATTTTCACGAACGCGCACGAGTTTATGGTGAGTGCCTTCTCGTGCAATCTGCTGATCCGAACTCACACTGCACTTTACCACGTTTCACCGTAATATTACGATTTGAATGGATCAATCATAAGTCGTAAAAAACTGTGAAAAATATATAAATATAAACAAACGTTTTTTTTTTATAAATCTATGGCGAACGTGAGGAACAGCATTCTGATGATTATTTTATCAAAACATATTCTTCAATCAGTAGAATATAAGGAAAGGGGATTTTAAATAAATTTTCATCCGATAGTTTAAAACCATGAACACATTTCTTCTACATGTTGATTAGGAGTATGGTAAATCAAATATCTTCCTCCTGCGTTGGCTAACGTCTTTTGGACGATTATAAAATATACCGTTACCTGAGTGATATTTGCACTTTTCGATTAGCATTTACTTACTAGGCGTTCCAAGTTCTATGAAGGTTATACGGGCTTTGGAGAAAACATACTTTTCTTTTTCTGTTTTCAGACACTTCTGCCTTTGCCTATTGGCTAGGTGAGCCACCTTTCGCTGAAAATATCATATCTGTTAGTATAAACAACTAGCAGCTAAAGCAAACGTATAATTTTACTCAGAAGTAATGATACATTCAACAAATGGCTTAGTAGAATTGACAAATTGTAATGTATCCCAATGTATCTGCGGTGCTGTAGGAGTATGTGGTGCCGGACTTACACGACACAATCGGCATTACAAAGGAGGAAATTAATTTTACCATTTTATTTGAAACCGATAACTCCGACCGAAACAGTACTACGTTAACATTTCGCAGTTTACTTTAATAAAAATCATTATAACATGATATAGAGTTACATACAAATGTATTGTTTATTATTGTTCCATCAGTATCTCCTCGGTAGTTTTCAAAGAGTAATGCATGTTAAACATTTTTTGTTAATAGTAAGGGATTTTCAATATGCGAATGTTTTGTAGTCTTCTTTTTTATGAGCGATAGAACGGCCAGGCCGTATTTCTTAGTGTTTGGAGTCTATAAACGAAATAATATATGCTATGTTTCTTTTGATTTTATTTTAGTTCAACTTTATTCAGATGATAAGCTATATAAACGTATTTTTGTGGTTGTTTCTAAATGTAAATTGTCCCCCGTAATTATTTAATGAAATGGTTAACAAAACTTAATTAGAAGGGGGCTGCAGTGGTGGATTTTGGGAACGGCGCTAGTTCGAACAAGACCGAACCGAGCCAAAATCCCATTCGGACCGTCCCCCCCGTAGCAAGGTCTGACTAGCCGGCTACGTGATAAGGGTTAGTCTAACATGGCCTGGTCCGTTATTACAAAATTTAAAAAAAACTTAATTAAACTTAACTTATTTTTATATGGAAGGATTAGGAAGCAAGGATTAAAATGATGAAAATGAGAAGAGAACGACAGAGTGATGACCGCATTAGGATCGTGGAAATCCCGAAAGAAAATCATATGTTACTGTGATGCTGGTAATACTTAGAACTTATTATTTATGCCTACTATAATTGGCTTTCGTAACTTAATTCAATCACTTTACAGGGAAGTCCATTTTTATTATAGTAGAAGATTTGGGTGAGAATCTTTCGCTTTCCGTATCATGCAATATGTATTGAATAAGTATAATGAATCATTAAACATTTTATTTTGTCAATTATTTCCAATATTTTTCAAATGTTTTACCTCAATGTAATATACAAAGTTTACATATTTAACACAATAATCTCGTATGGTATAATGGTATCTTGACTTTGTAAAACCTGCGGATCTATGAATTATGAAACAATTAAAATAATAAGATGTCTTATATTACTTGTAAGCATTGTTTTGACTCTTTCGAATGTAAAGGCCAGTGCAATTAAAGTTCAAATGTGCAATCAAATAGGAGAGGCTGTAGCATCTTCCGAATTGTCCACATGAACAGGCAGTATTTTAAGGATCGGACAAGTCTTCTGATTAAGGAGAAAAGATTTGCATGTAGTGTTATCTTCTACCTGATTTGTTGTTGAAATAGGAGTCGACAAGAATGTCTTAAAGCTTTCTAAATCTTTAATTTGATCTTCATAGTACTGATGGTATCCTTCTTCTAGCATCTGCAACGATCCATAGCTCGTGAATTGTGCCTCCCGTTTCGACAAAATAAATCCATTCATGAAACACATTTGAACTTCCAGCAACTCTTGATCCGAGATGATTGGAACGGTTGGCGGAGGAACAAAGTCTTCCTTACGATGCAGCATTAGGACGTGATCATAAAGAACTCCTAAATCCTTAAAGTTTGCTTCACAATAATTGCAATTGAATTTCAAAATATGCCTTGCTATATGCTTGCCCAAACTAGACTCATCCTCGCACTTTTGAGAGCATGTCCCACAAATGTACTTTATTACTTTGACCACTTCATTGTTTGCCACGTTAAGCTTCTTTCCCAGTGACATTGCCCATTGAATGAATGTATCGTCAATGTGATCAAATGGCGACATGTATTTCTTGTCATCGGTATGGAACTGTTGGAAATGATTGCTGAATTCCTTCTCATTGCCAGATCCGTTAAGATATGCGCAAAGACCACATTTGAAGGCGTTCCAATAGTCAAGACATATGAATGTTTTCCCTTCATGTTTTTTATCATGATGCATCCTAAGCGCGGAACATGTATCTTGCTTGTCGCAGTAAAAGCAACGAGCAATACTTAATAACCGAAATCCTGTAAAGGTGCCTACCATTTCACTGGTATCGTTGTTCGGGTTGTGTAGAAAATTTTTACTCATGGTGCAATGCACTATTCGAGAATGCATGTGCAGTGACTTGTAGTGTTCAAAACTATTATCACAAAAGATGCAACCGTATTTGGTACAGTCATTCCAGCGACATGTGGCATCTTTTTTAACAGCAACTCGCTTCGACGCACGGCGCTCTGTAGACAAGCCATTCAATACCGTGGTTGGGGACAAGCTTTGTTGTAGTTCCCGTTCTGTGGTTAATACACCATCTTCCTGGACAGCAGTATTGTTCAGCGCTTCGTTGGCTTCTACTAAAGCTGTATGACTATCTTCTACTGCAGGATCAACGGAACTCGGAATAGATGGTTGGTTACTCTCTGCTAAAAAATTCTCTTCGGTACACAGTTCGGGTGTAATGTCCGTTTTTTTTGTACAATTTTCTATTTTCACTTTCGCATTTTCATGCACATTTTCTATTTTGAAATAGTTATGTTCCCTTAACACTGGACAAGTGTGAAGTAATTTCTGGTCGTTGTCTACTGCTTCTTTGTCGAAATCTGTCTGCATATCATCATCACTTTCCATATGATCACTTGTTGAAGAAATAGAAAATGATTCTATAACATCGTTAACGATTTCTACATCACTTGAAGCATCAGAATCAGTGTCTTCATTATTTGATGAATTCTCTTTTTCTGTCTCGTGATACATTTCTATCATTACCACGTCCTGGTTTGGATGGTTCTGCTTGAAATGTTTGATGCTTTGTTCTTGTGTTAACGTTCGAAAGTTGCACAATGAACACATGAAACGTTCTCCTGGCAAATCGTGCATATTTTGCATGTGCTCCATTACAGTTTGCCTAAAAGGTGATTTCAGTTGGCACACGTTGCATTCCCATTGATCCGCCGATTCACGCAACACATTTATCGCGCACTTTGGAGGATGCGACGCTGTCTTAACATGCATTGCTACATTTTCAAACAAAAAGTGATAGTATGAGCAACTCCCACATCCATACAAATTTTCTCCGTGATAATATAGGTGCTCGAAAATTTTGTCCGGATTTTTCGTCCAATTTCTGTAAATTTTGTTACAATGCGCACAAACGTATACATTACGTTTCTTGTTTGGACACTCCTCTATCAGATGTTTTTGAAATGATAGTTTACTAGTTTCAACACTTTGACACAGTCCACATTTATACAACAGACTGTAGTGAGATTGTTTTGGGTATATCCTAGCATTTACCGTATCCAATGCAGTAGTATTTAATGCCGCTGTGGCCAGTGCGCTTGGTTGTTTCGTCAGCTTATTTTGTCGCATGAGTTGCTCTCCAAGGTTTATCGTTTCTTGGATGTATTTTTGTTTTTCATTCCATGTAATTGTGCCCGGCATTACGAGAATGATGTCAGACAGTATATCCTGCTTTACAGGATGTGCAAAGGATAGCTGTACCGAAGTGCAGTTGTGTTCCACATTCATGTGGGTAACAACACTTGGTAGAAGAAAATGATGATAGCAGCATAGGAAACAGGCATACTGATTGAGACTATGTACCGAAAGATGATGAAAGTAATTGCTAATGTTATTCACTTGAAGCGCGCAATGATTGCATATGATTGTGAAAGGTGTATCCATTGTTATTACACCATGCCTTTTTTTCAGGTGCTCAAATAATTTATCATGATCTTCGAAACGAAGACCACACGGGCCTATACTGCATACGTTGATATCCAGCGGTGTTATCTTTGTTTCGTTCAAACAAAAGCTCAAATGTCGATAGTATGTGTCCATAACGGAGTGAAACTCCGCCAACCGAAAGCTTATTGGGCTTGTTTTTTTCCTTTTGTCAGATAAATAAGGAAAAGCAACCGATTTTTCTTGTTCCACAAAGCCCGCTGCTTGTTCACAACGATCAAAACTTTCAGAGCTGTTTTCGGCTGAATTGGCTACCATGCTCATAGCCCTAGAGGTAAAAGGCTCTTTGGGAGCTGCATATGTTTGGCATTTTACAATACCACTATCCGTAGAATATGAAATACTGCGTGGTAAACTAGTTCTAATGAAACATTGTTTTCCACCAACCTCTCGAGTATTTGGCACATTACTGGATGTTGATAGTGTTCTAGCGTTAGATTGCATTACGTTTGAAGTTTTCGTTAAAGTTATACTAGAGTTTGTGTATAATTTTTGTACTGAGGAATCCAATCTCGCCTGCTTAATTCTGCCAATGGTAATCGAATCTGCTGGTCGTTTTCCATGAACGTTGCTGGCAGGGACAATGCTTACTTCTTCATTTGAGAATGACGATTTCGTAGATTTGGGTGTGCTCGGCAAAGATTGTTTTGCAGCAAGAATAACTCCATCATTCGTGACCTTAATTCCTCCTTGAACATTAAGAATTTTTGGAATTTGCATTTCCTTTTCATTTCCTTTTGCAATAACACTTGAAGTAGACATGGCAATAGTGTTTTTAGGACCATCGTCCAAAGATTTAACTAATTCAGCAGGAACCATTTCTCGTAAATCAAGCAAATATTTCTTTTTCGGCTGATGGGCATCCTGTAAAAAATGACAAAAACATACATCAGTTTAGTAACTCAGTTTAGATCAATACATTCATCATTATTATTCATACCGTTATTTCCCGCCTTTTGGAACAGAACATAGGTTTGGTAGCATGAACATTCCCTAGATGTCTTTGCATCATTTGCTTGATGTTGCACGCGTAGTCACAATAAAGACATTCATACGTTCCAATATAATGAGTAAGCAAGTGTGCAGCTGCATTATCCTTCACAATTTCCTTCAGACACCAGCTACATGATACGACTGTTTCACAATGTACCACCTTTATATGTTGTATGTACGAAGATATGGCAAGAAATTGCTTGTGACATACTATCGGAAGAAAATTTAATTACTTTATTGATATTTGTCCAATAAAAGTGTCATTATTCTTACATACCTGTACACTTCAATATCTTTTGTCGTACTTTTCCTCTTACAGCCGCACTCATATAATCAACTCTAGGTATCTCATAATGTTTAGGAAGTTCAAGGATAGATTTTTCAGTACTGCGGTACTCTTTATGATATATTTTATGATGGTTTAAAACATTCGCGGCGTCCAGTGAGCGATAGAAACAATAACTGCATTGATACCGGCACTGTCCGTGTTCTGATTTAATGTGAGCAACTAGATCATTTATTTCCTTGAACTTTGCAACACAATAAGAGCATTTTAAAATGTCAACAGAATCATCGTGCCCATGCAGATGGGATATCATGGCACTAGTGTCGTTCGTATTGAAGCTACAATAACTTCCCATACACTTGTACAGTTTGTTAAGAGAATCTTCATCGAGCATTGGACTGCACCAATCCCAACATTTCGTCAATGCCTCTTTGGTCCAGGGTTTCAGTATATTTTTAATGGGCAACGTTTGGTTCGCTGACTGTTTTGATGCCATGGTAGTTATTTACTTCTGCTGTTCAGCAGTATAGAAGAATCTGAAATAATACAAAGAAAAATAATTTTGTGTAATAGTAGTATTTATTACTTATTTAAATTTGAACTGTCTTAGAAATATACAACTTTTGCCCTCCATGAAATTATACGTCTAGAAAACTATTTGAATAGGAGTATTTTAGGTTCAGTTCTGAATATTATACAAAGATAAAGAACAAAAAGTATTTAATGTGTAACAATGAAGTACCTGAATTCGATTTTTGCTTGCACTACTTAGCCGACAAAGCCATCTAAACTATAATTTAGCATTTAGCTAATTTCAATTCAATTTCTGCAAAATTTTAACCGATTTAGCTAAATTTATCATCACACGGCAAGACGAATAAAATACGCAAAACGAGTATTAAAATAAGCGTGTTTAAGCATGAACGAAAAGAACAGATTCGGTTTAAATAAAAAAAACGTGTAAAACGTTTAAAAGCATTTCTGTTACAGATAAGCAATCAACAAGCTAACCCGTAAATGTCATTTCCAAAGCTTGAAAACAGTGAGAAGTAGAAGACATTTCTCGGTTCAAGTTTAATAACAACATTTAACCATCGTTCACTAGTTAGATATAACTTCTCTACGCCATTAGTTGTACAATTACTTTCTCAAAGATACAACATGACCGAATACAGCCGGGGTTTTTATTCACGGCGAATGAAGAAAGAAAAAGGAATCTTATCTATGATCCAAACAGCCATTTCCTTACACAAGAACACAAATACATATACCATTTAAATTACATAAGCATACCTTTGATTTACGCACAGTTATCCTTTAAAAACATACAGCTAATTTCCAATCTATAACCTTTTTTTTGTCAAACTTTAATTATTCTTCATTTATGGAAATTCTCAGAAACGTAATGCTTTAGTTTGCTGAATACATTGCTACCAGTAATCTGCCAAGCAGGTCATCTGTCCTCATGACAGCTATATGGGTAAATTAGGCTGCGTGCGTCCAAACCATGGCAGCTGCTCCCATGGCAACTGTGATGCGAGTTAAATTGGCTGTGTACGTTTCAACGCACCCAACCCATAAGAGATCGATTAGCTGATTTACCCTTTTCAGCTGTTTTCTTCGCCAAACTCCGCAATGAAGCAAATTTTGTTATTAGACCTTTACCTCATCAAGAGTTTTCATATGAATTAAAGTCAAACAATTGAAAGGTAAATTAGGGGCTAATTTTATAATTCGGCATAAAATATATTCTTAGCTATCAAAAAGTGCATAACACTGTCGACAAAAGTCCAAAAGATATGCAAAAACAGCTAAAAAGATATTATGGCCGGTCCAGTAATGTATTTAGCGTTTCGGTATCAACTGCAGCGTTTTTCATATTCGAGTGGACGATTCTGTAAAGCTCGTCCACTAAAGGTCGTTGCATCATATCAATTTCATTTCTCTGCATGATGCTTATCATTCTAAACCCGAAAAAAAACAAACATAAACCTCACATACTTTGACATTCGATGCTGAGTGTTATTGTACAGCAGCTCCAGGGGTTGTCAGACCAATACTAACTCCTCAATAAATATTAATATTATTAGTAAAAGATTTCTGTACTCCGGTAGTCCGGCATACGCAAGGATTGGTGTACAATCATCCAATGTGAAAAGTGATAAACAAAGGAGATTTATTTTCAATTTTGTTTCTGCTACGCTTATGGTTTCAAATGATACTATTAAAACTGAGCATAAAAAGAGACAATTTGATTTGTTTCGTGTATATTTAAATGTGAAAGGAGGCATTTATTATTGCATATTGTATGTTAAAAAACCATAGCATTTTCTTGGTTTTGTTTGTAAATGATTCATATAAAATCATTCAAGTATTTTAGCAGTTTTTTTTATTTTTTTAGATTAGTGAAACATTTAGAAATATATTTAGAGGTGAAAATGACCCCGGAGGTACAAAGCCTACTAAAATCTAAATAACAACAACAACTTAGAAATATAAAACAGGGGAAATATCAATAATCTGACGTATGCAAATACAATGTTTTGCTTTAAAAATTGCTTAAATAAAGATATGTGACATGATGCTCTTCGTATTATTTTGTTATAGTATTCCGCTTGTATTTATGCTTTGTTTTAAAACGATGTCATAAACAACCAGAACGCAAAAAACAAAAATATAAGTTCCAGGTTCAAGACTTGGAAAGGCAACAGAATATGGTTTAGGTAAAATGTAACTTTCCCAGAATTGGTTACTTCTAATAAATGTTTTAATTTTTTTTGTTTCATTATGTTGGGTTTCAGTTATCTTAAATCAACCAAGCAGATATACGGCCTGACCGTACTACCGTGAATTAAAAGAAGTCAATCAAGCAAACGTCCCTCAAGAGAATCGGGCTCGTCAAAGAATAGCGAGAAACTTGTAAATTGTTTAGATAAACTAAATCGCGAATCTTAGGATTAAATAAACATGTGCGAAGCGGCATCCGAGAAATTTTGTACATTAAAAAACAATAAATGTTTCTTTAGCGAAAGATCAAGCCAACATGAATTTGACATCAATAGATTGGATTATCCAGGTACTCGATACACGCGGAATTACCCTGTGACATTGTTATTTATTTTTGACACTCTAGTGTCGAATTCGACAAAATAAATAAAATCGTACGTTAAATCCGAAAGTTTTGGATGCCATGTTGAAGGCAACAAAAAAATCTGAGTTGTGATTTGTTGCTCGAGGGATTGATAGTAAGCGTCTCTCTTTATTCGCTAACGCACAAGGATTGAATTCTTTTAAAATTTTGTGGTGTATTTGTCAACGAGACTAAAAAAATAGCCTTCCGACATTTACAAGTACATGGCGGTCACATGAGCAAAAGCCATATGTCTCATAGGCCAAATAATTCATTGTTCTTTATGGGTTTAGAAATTTATAATGGGATTTATTCGGAAAATATATTATGATGTAATTGCTAGCTTCAACGCAGCTATGCTGTTCATGTAAATCTATAAAAAAATGTTATTGAAATGTGTATACAATTTGTTTGTGTTTGTATGTGGCTTAGGTTTGTATGTTAGTCTGTGGCTAGGTTAACATGCATTCATGTCTTGTACTTTTCAGCATGACCGTAGATGATGATACGATTTTGTAACAGATGATAATGCTCCTTTTCCTCATATTAACAGAAAGAATATGTTATAAAACAGAAACGTTTACACATGATTACTTTTCTCGAACAATTACATTTTTTACATAATTTTGATGTGTTAAAATAAAGAGTGTTACTGCCGTATTCCACTTGGTAACGATTTGACTCATTTTACTATGGTCGGGAAAAATGAATTCGGATCGACCTATCTACTTTTTTACCGTGTGATAAAATCTGTCATTGATGGAAAAAACAACAACAGACAATTTATAAGACGTAAACAAATTTAGTGAGAATTGTGAACAAGTCTGAAATGGATGAAATTACTCTTCTTGCGGTTTCCGGTCTCATTGCTGACGAACCAGAGAAACTAATTTCAACAGAGCTATTGCACACGATGCATGGTATCTTCTGCCAAACATGGTGTTGTCAGAATAATTTATCACATTTACAATGGATTTTTCGACGATTGTTACCAAGTGTAACACGGCTATTATGTACATTATAGTTGAATACAATAGTAATGCTGACAATATTATGTATGACACGAGAAGGACTTTGACGGACACCACTTAATAATTTACAATATCTTACGAAGTGGATTCGTTCATTTACCCGATCAAGCTATTTTCCTCATTACGCTGTGTCATCGTTAGAAAGAGTGTATTTTTTTATGTTGTAAAATATTTTTATAAACAAAATAACATAATCATTTTCTATTGCAATAAAACCTAATCTCGTAAAACAGTAGGTCAGGTTGACAACCACTGTATACAGCGCTGTCTGTTGAAATGTCAATTGCTTCGAGTACATGAAAAAATGACAGACCTTGAATGACGTTCCACAATTGATAACCCCTCACGTAGTTACCCACCAGTTTCATTACATACCAGTTTCGTGCAAGACAAGGCCAATCACAATTACACTTCACTACTATCAAACGATAAATCTTATCTCGAAGCACTGTATCACTCGATAACTTTTATTAACAATAATATTAAGCCGTCTACTAGCGGGAACGCGAGCAGCTCCAGAGCGTGCACATCTGCCCTTCACGATGCTCCTATTGACAACAAACGTCAAATTGTTGACGTTCGCTTTCTTTCAATGAAAAATTTGGTTGAGTACTTTTCATGTATTCGTAAATATATTTATTCACTATATTTTTTATTTATTTTTTAAGAACGGTAATATGATAAAATTAAATGCTTATCGAACTCCCTTATTTTTGTTATGAATAAAACAAATGTTGGAACTGTGTCTAAATTGAGACGTGTGCTATCGGTAACCGAATTATTAAAGCAGAAATGTTGAAATCTTCTGACGACAATATAAACGAGGTACAGGTAGTAACATATCGACAATAAGGTCGATCTAAAAATATCCTATTATTATGCCCAGCATAATAACAAAAACAACATTACTAAAAAAAGGATAAAATCTATGGACAAGCATCTAATTACAAAGTTCAACGGCGAATAATAAAAACATTGTAGTGGAAGCAAAAATGAAAATATGTTTATAACGTAGTACGCTTTTGAACGGATTTGCCTTTCAAAAAAATCTATTACTGCGGTTTAAAATCTATACATTTTCAGTACCGGTATGTTTGGTAATTTTTATTTCTCAATATCTACATTCATCTCATAACTTAAACCCTGAGTGTATTGCAACAACACCAAAGGTTAAATTTTCGTATTGAACACATTTGAAACCAGCGTTTTCGATCATAATTGTAAATTCGTTTTGTGAAGGAAATTTTCGGATACTCTCCACCAAATATTGGTACGGTTGCCATTGGTTGGCTAATATTTGTCCCATCGGGGGAATTACTTGAAAAGAGTACTGATCGTATACCCTAAAAATGGAATAAAAATAACTTTGTTAAACGTATAATTTAACTATCGTTCAAGTATTACCATTTCAAATATTCGTTGGTGACATGACTGAATTCAAGACACATAAACCGTCCTCCAGGTCGAAGCACACGATAAGCTTCAGCAAGAACCTAATACAATACCATTCAAAACACTAGTATTAGTAGCTAGCATTTTCATCTTTGCTGTATTCGTAGTACTTACTCGATCAATATGAGTGCAATTCCTGATACCAAAAGCAATCGTATATGCACTGAATGAAGAATCGTCGAAAGGCAATTTCTCAGCATCTGCACAAACCCAGTCAATTGTGTCACCGGCATTTGGCAGGTTCAGTCTAGCAAAAGAAGGTACTATTTTTCATTATTTTTGAAAGCACAACATGTAAAGCACAAATCTATCGCATACTTTTCCCAACGTTGTTGACCCACATCGAGCATATTTTGATTAATATCACAAACTGTGACATGACTCGGTTTTCGATCGATTGCTGGAAGCTTTTGTAAATATTTCAGGTACCGAAACGATATGTCTCCCGTTCCACCAGCCATATCAAGTAACCGAATTCCATTTCCGACCGGTGATAATCGCTCGATGAAGATATCTTTCCATAATCGGTGAACGCCCATAGACATGGCATCGTTCATCAAATCATAAGATGCGGCAACTTCTTCGAAGACTTTGTGTACTTTTTTCCATTTATCACTTTCTTTTACCGTCTGAAAACCAAAGTGCGTTTCCGAATCGTGGCGCTTTAAGTTATCTTTAGAATTTAATTCCTCAGCATTGATAGAATATTGAACGAATTGTTGCTTGAATATTTGCCTAGGGATAGCAATTCTTCGTAGGAACGACATTATGTAGATTTAGTTTTGCGTACGCTATTTGCACGATATGTTTATTTTGGTAACTGTCATCTAATTTAGCCTATAACGGAATGTTTACACGTATCAACATTACATAAACTTGGCAACTGTCAGGAATGCGTGACAGCTTCTGTTGGTTTAATAAAAACGCTTTAGAAACGCTTAACCTTTATGTCCACAATCATCAAATTTTGTTTATGTTTATTTATTTAATTCATTATGGCTACGTCGCTGTTAGATAAGCTGTTGTGATATAAGCTGATCTATAGAAGCAAATTCTTCCTATAGCCACATCGGGTCATTGAAATCTTTTACAGATAGTTGAAATTCCTATACAATCTAGTTGACTAGAAGTAGAAAACGCTCAAACATTTAAACCTCAAAAGAATTGACCAGTACCAAATCACGTCCAGATAAGAAACCTCCTTTCGCGGGACTTGACTATACGTAAACAATTTGATATATACTATACGTAAAATGATGTAGAAGGGCCTGCAATAAACTTTTGCTAATAGTTTCAACTATTGGTCATACTAATAACATTGCAACATACTTTAAAACTGAAATCCTTAACAAATTCTAGTTGTTCGATTGTGACTAACGCCGTTGCCAAATACACCACCCTTGTTCCGCCCCTTGTTCGAATTTTTAAATAAAAAAATATGTAGCTCTAAATATATCGCACATGGCTTAGAAATCAGGTGTAAAGCCTTTTATAGTTATTATTAAAGGTTATGTCTTGTTCCGTATCTTATCTTGTAACCTCTACAGATTCAGAAACAGAGCAAAAATAGTAACGAAATTGGAGTTTGTTAAACCTTACATTTACTATTATGTATTAAAATAGTTTATCAAGTTAAGTACAAGTATATTATATTATTCTTTTTTAAATGTAGTTGCAATTATACGATTTTTGCACACGAAATTTAATTGAATACAATATACGCATATAAAACGGTGAATCTTATTTGCAGGCGATAATCTCTCATCTAGACTTCTATGTCGTACGTAAATAAAGAATAGATCTACTCACTAAACAGGCAAGCTTTTATCCAAGCATCGCCGTAGATGCTTTTCGAAGCGTTGCGTAGAGTAGTAATGCGCAAGCGGAGCTTTTTGATTATCTTACAAAAGCGTACCATACGTCCCCGAACACGGCGTCCTAAATTCCCACAAAAAAGCTTTCTTGTTTATCGAATTTCCCCATTCGTCCTTCAAACGTGTGGAAAACGTTCCACAGGCTGGCTGCTAGACTGGCTGGTATCAAGTGTTTTCGTTTTCCACAGACATCTCCAGGGAAGAGAACGCTCGAGAGTTACGCTAGCTATAACGAGTAGCGGATTCTCGGATACGGGAGCGAGAGAAAAATCTGTATTTAGCGTCAATTGAGCGTCCCATGTTCTGGTTATGCGATAAATGTAGCACAGTTAGTTGGCCAGAATATTCGTCGCGAGTAGTCGTAGTGCTAAAATAGCGTGCAGTTTCTGTACAATATTTAGTGTGTTTTAATCGTGTGTACTCAACACGTCGGGTGGTTTTTTGCGTACAGTGAAGCTAGGCCTAGGGAGTTTAAGGCAGCCTGCAAAGCTACGAGTATTAAACGCAATCCACCGCAACAGGACAGTCTTCCACCAAAGGGATAACGCGTACCGAAGGAGCTAACCGCAAGGGACGGAAACGAGGAGCCTACATTGAAGAAGGTGCCAGTGCTTTCCTGCAATCCTGCCGATTCTGATTTGTGTTGAGAGGTGAGAGCGCCGACACGCGATGATTTTCAATCAGATAAGAAAATTGATTTTTGTAATTGAATGAGTGAGTAGGGAACCAAAAATAGACTAGGGATACATATTTGCCTCAAAAATTAGTTCGAATAGCCCGTGACAAAGCCTAACGTTTGTACAGCCAGTCAAGAGAGAAGCAGTTCGCCAATGATAGCGAAGATAAGCAAGCACAGGAGCGTTAAAGTGCTAGATAATCTGGCGCATTTACGGCACCGAGGTTGCCTGTTGTGCACGAACCGTTTCTCACACGCTGCTGCTGCAACCCTTGTTGGGTACGCGCATCAAGTGCATCGTACTCACACGTTTCATGCGAGCAGCGACACGACACGAAAGCTGGAGCTGGTGGCAATAGTGGCGGTACACACAAAAATGAACAGGTAGTTCGTGTGAGTGTAAAACGGAGAGCATACGGTGTACTACGGACGCATTTTCTACTCACGATGCGTTGTTTAACGAGTTGAACATGCACACGAGAGGAAGCGTGAGCGAGACAGCGACCACAATTTCGTATGAATGGACTAGAGGAGTAAGGGAAAAGAAACGATCAGCTTGAAACCAAAACAAATGCACGGTCGCTATATCTACGTTACCTGACGCGCATGCAAGTAATCAGCCCGAGAGCCCATCTGTTGGCTAGATTGTGCTCGGCCAACTGACCTGTTCGACCGTGTTGAGGTAATGGCACGATAACGAAACCGGTCCAAACTACAGCCTCCGGTCAGTGGAGATTTTCAAGCGAAATGAGATAATTTCTCATTCGTTTTTGCCAAAAACCACAACACGATATCCAGCACGTTGCCATGGCCAGCAGGGCACACACTGGGAATGAAATGCACTAACGTATTGAGCACAACACAACGGCATGCATGCGTCGGAAACAAAAATCTACCCTAGGTCAAGGACAGATTGAAATGTGCGTATATGGTGGCCTATACAACGAACGATGGTTTTATCGTTGCAATGGACATTGTGTATTGTTTCTTTCTTTATTTAATCTTTATGTTGCATTGCATACATCGGTATGCTATAGAATCGTCCATATTTAAGGTGATTAATTTTTACCAAAATTTAACCCCGGAACACGCATTCATGCTGTTGTGTGGCTATATAAAACATGGCTATACGCTGAACCTTTCAAGCCAGAAGCTAAGCCAATTTTAAATGATAAAGCAATGCTCATATCAAGCATAGTGGCCGTATATTTAAAATCCCACCTTTAGCCATTGTTCTCACCTTCCACCACTTCTAGGCTTTACAACTTGCGCTAGACAACGACAACGATTCATTCATTTTAACACGATCCGGGCAGCGGCCAGCAACTAATTCCGTCACAATGCGCGTGGAAATGAATCTCGACGTTCAGCACTGTCATGATGATATCGATACTAAAATAGCAGAATTCAAGCAAGATTCGGACAAAATGAACGAGCTGAATCTATTCCTCGACAGCGTACTGGAGGAGGCACAGAAAAATGCGGAAATAAAGCTACAAACCAAACTGGTAAGCTTCAATGGGGCTTGCGTTTATTAATGGATTAATGAAGTGCGGTGTGTGTGAGCTAACGATGATTTTTCCTTTTTTTTTGTATGATTTTCGCACACAGGAGGAAGATCGACCTAAAAATGGTGAGTAATGCATTAGTTTACCCACGGCAAAACCCGTCAAACGAAGCGGTTATTAGTCCATTGTCGGTGTTGCGGGTTGCAATTATGACACTCGAAATCTAAGCAGAACCGCTCAGGATCATTTTAATTACCACGTCCCATAACTGTCCATTAACAACTGCTTATTTGTGGTATGACATTCGTTTTGACAACGACACATTAGATAGTAAATTCAAGCAATACTATCGCAGTACTGTCGGTATAAAAGCGAGAGCTTAACCGTCTGACAAAGTGTTGTTATTCGAATCATGCCCAATAGACGCTGGTGCGCGTTTGATCCGTGTGCAATGCATTTGGTAGCATGAACAAAGTGGCGTTTGTGGTAGCTTTTTGTGTGAGTTTTTTGGTTCAACATGCTAACGGTGCTGTAAGTATTTGCGAATACTTCTCCACACAAACGGAGCAGATTAACGATAACATTTGTTTTACGCATCCAGATGACTATGAAACAGCTAACCAACTCGATGGATATGATGCGCCAAGCATGTGCTCCCAAGTTTAAAATTGAAGAAGGTAATGCGACTAAATTCAAGTGTACTTAATTTTCACCCACCGCCAAGGTGGGTTCTTGTGCTGTTTTCGCTGATATCGTTACTGTTGTTACTGTTGTTTCATGCATCTGGTCTGTTCTGCTGGTTGTGCCACAAAGCGGAACTGCACGGTTTAAGGAAATCAGTTTTTCCTGCCGATCCTGACAAGGAACTTAAATGTTACACCATGTGCATAGCACAGATGGCGGGAACTGTAAGTACACCGTACTGTTCGTGTAAAACACAGTTTTGTCCTGTTCGGTGCAATCGGTGTTAATAATGACCGTATCTACATTTCTAAATTTGGTCAGATGACAAAGAAAGGTGAAATAAGTTTTACCAAAACAATGGCCCAAATCGAAGCAATGCTCCCGCCAGAGTTGAAAACTATGGCAAAGGAAGCGTTAAGCCATTGCAAAGACACACGTACGTATCAAACAATCCCTCCGTAAGCCTGTTGGGAACGACATACGGCCCTGAAACTAGTAAACACTTCTCTCGACCATTGCAGAAGCTTCCTACAAGGATTCCTGTGATAAGACATACTTCTCTGCGAAGTGTGCTGCCGATTTTAGCCCCGACACCTTTATGTTCCCATGAAGATAACGCCACGGATTCGATGCCACGAATATAGGAAATGAAACATTTGCAATCTGCTATAATAATACACTGTGTCAAACTCTATTTGAACCTTTTTTCGCGATAACTGTATTTTTTGTGTTTAGTTTGCACACGCGTACACCGGCCTGGATTTACATTCTTTGTAGTACTAGAAGTCAAATATATATATATATACATATTCTTGAGGATAGTTTTGTTACTTTTTTGGTGTTGTAAGTGGAAGCTGATGTCAAATACATTCTATTATTAACTGAGACGAATATTGCGCTGGTACAACGATCTCAGCAAAAAAAAAAAAAACAATGGCAAAATGGTTCATATTGTTTATGATTTCTTCAATCTTCTATCGCAGGCAATAAACTGCTTAGTGGCATCAAGCAGCATAGAATGGTGACACGCACAAGGGGGATTGTTTTACGAATCTTCGAAGCCATTTGCAACTGTACGAACTCTGCCACCATTCCAGGACAACGGCCATCAACAGCACCGGCAAACGTTGGATCCACTTCTAAAAACTAAGCAAAACAGCAGCTGCTATCTTCTAACTGTCTAACTACTTATACATCTACTGCAACAAACGAGCTGATGGACTTGGAATGGTCACGATATGAATGTTTTTCGTTTTGTTGTAATAGAGAGGAAATTGGCGGCAAAAGGAGTTATATTCGTACTAAATCAAACTATATATTGACGCTGTTTTGTCGGGTATTGTTTTCTACCTAGTTTTCAAAATATACACGTACAATATTAACCTGACCGAAAGCAAAAGTTCATATAATTGAGCAATGTGACTGTTGCATATACTAACCGTAATTGATAAATTGTGTATAAAAATACCATTTACATGATCAACGCCATATCCTTTTTGATATGGATTCTTAGTGCGAATCAAAGTGTATACAAGAACTAAAATCCCACCAGATCATTACTGTCCCCACCAAAGAATCTCCGGCCTTTCAATATTCCAAACAATTCACTCTACACTGTAATTTTTAACTATTTCTGATGAAAGGTTTCAATAACAGAGCGTCTTTTTTAACGAGATACAGAATAAAATTAATTACAATCCTTACAAAATCTGCAGTGCGAGCAGTGTTGACACCAGTTGGCAAATATGCGCATGCCGCGGGATGAAATGTATCTCGTATGTTTTCAAAACAAAACAAAAAAGAGAATAAAAGAGAAACTAAAATTTTACTAAGCTAGCAATCCGACGCACAAAATTGCCCAAAAATAAACATTTTTATCCTAACCTCCACTGGAATAGTTCGAACAGAATATACTACGGCTATCGTACGCAAATCGTATCATGTTTCCGGTTTACAACAGCCTAAATCATAACACTACCAATGAATATGATATGGCAATTTGATATGGTGTTTGGTAGCTTTAACGTATGTATTTTAATTATATATCGACTAACGTCGATTTTCCACCAACTGTAACAAGTGTCGTTAGGTTTAACAATCAATTCTGTTTTCTTTCAACTCAATTCTGTTTGAGATGGTTGACAATCAAAATTGTGAGCAATATTTTCAAGTTGAAAAAGCGATCTTCATTTGAAGAGCAGTTTATAGAACAATTTTAAGGAAACTAATATTCGTTTGGAAAAGAAACACATTTGTTATACTTGTTTAATGTGTTTGAGTTAAAATAGTGTGCTAATCTACACTTGCAGAAAAAAATACTTTTGGGGATTTCTAATGCAGTAGAGTCATGTATGTGTAGTGAAACAATAATAAAATATGTATAAAAAATAAAATGAAAAACACAAACGAAAGCTTATGGTTTACTAATTGATGTTTTGAACGCGATGCTGCAAAACTTCAAAGTTTATAATAAAGAGGTAAGATGATGGGTGCAAACAGCGCTGGTGAAATCAGTGATAAATTGAGTATAGCAATGATAAATTAATAAACTGCCGTTGAAATGTTGTGTAACTGTTAGTACTTTTTTTCTCTATTTAGTGGGCCGTAAGCTGTTAACAGAAAATAAGCACAACACAACACAAAATAATACATTTAAGAGGTAACAAGCCGCACAACACGGTTTAGAAAATTTAGAGACATGGAACACTACGTGTCTGGTTCGGAATGATCACAAACGGCATTAAATNTGAAATCAGTGATAAATTGAGTATAGCAATGATAAATTAATAAACTGCCGTTGAAATGTTGTGTAACTGTTAGTACTTTTTTTCTCTATTTAGTGGGCCGTAAGCTGTTAACAGAAAATAAGCACAACACAACACAAAATAATACATTTAAGAGGTAACAAGCCGCACAACACGGTTTAGAAAATTTAGAGACATGGAACACTACGTGTCTGGTTCGGAATGATCACAAACGGCATTAAATTCTTGGCACATCACAAGGAGCGCATCTGTGGTACCGAAACGAATTATACACACGTGATGCACACATACCGTTTTGAAATCAAACAGGATTGATTCATTTCAATCGTATAGGGTGCATGTGATTTTTATCTGTTGCCAAAAAAAATCAACAGAATTAATTATTTTATTATGATTACGATTTCAAAACATCTTTAATAATTTCAATCTTTGCTTTACTTTCCAATCCATCAACTAGATTTGTAGCGTAATTAATAAAAAAATAAATAGTCTCTTGTTACTTTTATAGACCAATGCCTTCACTTTCGAAATTGAATCGTCATGTCGTTCGAGCTTCGGATCACCTCGTACTATACGTTTATACTTGTATGGTTCGAGTTCAGTTCTTCATTTTTTTTCGGGCTTAAAACGCAAACCCACGGAAGAGAAAGAATCCCAACACTCGGTGTTAGTGGTGTAGTGTGAAAAATCGACCGTGCTCGTTGCTTTCGGGCTCATAAAATTGTGTCCGTGATGCAAATCATACCCATGCGGGTGATCTGTAGTTAAAATATGTACAGTTGTTATAAAACCAACCAAAGAAGAAAATGAATTGTCATCAGATTCTCAGTGGTGCTTGCAATGCTGGCGATCGTTGTTTTGCTGTTGGATCCGTCGAAGGAGTTCCTTTCACAGTACGTGCTTCATAAGTTTGGTTTGATTAGCATAAAGGGCACACTGGCCAAGAAAACCCCGTGATCGGCGTTGGTGTTTCACGGTCAGAATGAAGGACTGTGCTAGAAACCTTCTGGTCAAGTGATATGATGTATGTTGTAATTGCGATATGAACTGTGCGATTGCAGTTGGCAACCAGAATTAAGTGCGGTTGTGTAAATAAACTAACTGAATGACTGTTTGCCTTCATAGAGACAAAATAAAACACGTAATACCCTATCGATAAGCCTAGATGATACGGTTCTAAGAAGGCTAGAAGGTTGCACTGCTAGTGCTAATGTCCAAACTGCAGGTTTTCTCATGTGCAGAAGTAATCGTGAAACGTGATGAAATCGAAATGTGGGACAAAATAGGTTCGGTTGTTTGTGTCGTAATTGTTTTCAACCATTCAAACGTTGATTCATTGCCAAAATATAGCCTACTTTCAAGTGGAACGAGTGGAATAATCGAAAAATGGAAAAACGGTGACGTTTGATAGTCACTTGACTGATAATTTTTCACTCTCTCGTCTGTTAACGCTCTCCCAATATTCTCATCGATATACGCACGCACACGCGCACATACTTCATGTGAGCCCACTTACGCGAAATAACAACTGATCAACATAAGGGGCTAGCTAAGGATGGCGGGACGGTGCAATTATCTCCATATGATATCAATCTTTTGATTACAGCGAACATTGGGTTTTTATTCGTTTTCTTTTCGTGACCCTTGAAACGAACTTTGTCGAAGCTGATTAGCGAATTAGGCGACGCTATAGCTATAAATTTCGCACAAATAGACATGAATTCAACATACTCCGCACGTGAATCATTGTTTGTGTTGATATCGCGCGATATGCATGTTTGTTAAAAAAAAAGTTCACTGCGATAAGCAGTGGTAGATGAAATGTATGTGAGACCATGGCCTACCTGTTTTGTTTATTCATCTCGTTACCGTCTATTCTTCTGGTTGTTTGTTTTGTCACTTGGCGCTGTGAGGGAAATTAATCTGAGTTTCATCTGAGGTTACTTTGGTGCTGCCAATATGATGCGTAACTTACCATTTTGTGTGATCCACGTTTAGGCATATGCAGCAGGCTGCAATATTGTGGTGCTAGCGAGCAACTTTGAACGTGTCCAAATTATTCCTGGTGCGGTGCACAATTATATTCGCATCTCGGCACTCGATGCCAGTACTGACACCGGAAAGATAGCTGCCGCTTACGAGGACAAGGTATGCATCTTCGAACCGACACCACTAATCCACACGGAAAGGGCGTCAACGCATGGATTGGAATACAAGTAAGTTTGCCGGGGGGCTATAGAGGATGTATATCAGTTTCCAAACAAACCGAACCATGTTATCATTTACTTTTTTTCCCAGATGGGTGCAAACCGGAAGCTTGCAAGCATCGTCCCATATCAGTTCGCTTTCGTGGAACCTCGAGGGGACGCGACTGCTGACTGGCGGGACGGTGCTTCAGCTGTGGCATGAACGTTTATCCAAGCAGGACGATGATGAGCCAAGCTGTATGTGAACGAGCCCAACAACCTAACTGAATTGTCAGTAACACTGTAATTCTGTTTCCTTCCAGCGGTTAAGTTTGAAATCGGTGGGGAACGTGATCCGAAAACGCCAACCGGCGAAGAGGAATCCGACTGCAGCTCATGGGATTGCGTTTGGAAATGTCACACCGCAACACCCGTTCATCATATGGCATTCAGTCCCGATGGAACGCTATTTGCAACGTCTGGCAAAAGCGACCGTTTGGTTAAAGTGTGGTACGAGAACAAATACAGTAAGTGTGCAGTAAATTTTTACGCACTTAACAAACATTAATATAAACATTTCTTTTTCTAGCCCTCTTTCCAAACAAGAGTTTCGATCAGTCACAGTCGCNAAAACGCCAACCGGCGAAGAGGAATCCGACTGCAGCTCATGGGATTGCGTTTGGAAATGTCACACCGCAACACCCGTTCATCATATGGCATTCAGTCCCGATGGAACGCTATTTGCAACGTCTGGCAAAAGCGACCGTTTGGTTAAAGTGTGGTACGAGAACAAATACAGTAAGTGTGCAGTAAATTTTTACGCACTTAACAAACATTAATATAAACATTTCTTTTTCTAGCCCTCTTTCCAAACAAGAGTTTCGATCAGTCACAGTCGCAGCAAAGTTTCTTTGGTGCGCCGGAAATTAGCTACGGATTCGTTTACGTCGCTCACCCTCGTGCCGTTACGCATCTGTCGTGGCGCAAGACGAGCAAGTACATGCCAAAGGGATCAGTGTCTAACATGCTGGTAACATCGTGCCTGGACAACATCTGCAGAATTTGGGTAGAAACCGTGCTACCGGAAGATGGTTTGGTGAACATGAACCAATTCGATCCGTTGGCAACACAAAACCCCAAGTTTCGCACCCATCGCCATAAGCATAGGTTCATGCAACGTTTGAAGCATATGAAAACATGTTTCCATATTAGGCGGCACGCGAAACATAGCGGCACTGGAGGAGCGAATGGACTGAATGGGATGGGTCCTGGTTTCGGAGGTCCAGGAGCCAGCTCAGGATTCGGTAACGCACCTATCCCAACGCTACCATCGACGTACAGTGTGCATGATTTCCATTCGTACGGCTACCACGGTACTGGGATGAGGTCCGGATTACACTTCCATCTAGCCGCATCGATTAATGCCGAGACGGACATACCATTGGTACCATCGATGCATACGACCGACCCTTCTGCACAGCCCAACTTTATACTGCATTGGCTGAACAACAAAGAGATGCACTTTACACTGCAAGCTGAAGGGATCTTACAAGAGATGACGCGTAAGGTGATCGAGAAGGAGGAAATGCAAAATGCCTCCGGAAGCAATAGTGAAGGTGGCGGAGGAGTTGGTGTGAACGAACCCGGCGGAAGCCTACTGATGGAGGAAGGTTCGATTGCCGAGCATCATCGGAAGGGACAACTTAGAAGTACGCTGTCTCAGGAGGAGAGCAACAGTAGTGAAGAGCATCCACCGTTGCACTCGCAGCACCGTTCGCATTCGATTGGAGCGGGATCGCATGTCGGATTGCCCAGTCATCATTCGCTGTCGAACACTACTTCCATCAATTCTTTGGCGAATGATGGAAATTTGCACGTAACGGATTCGCTAGACTTGAAAATCGATTGCTTATTGCGTGACTGGCAACACAGCCCGGACCTGCTGTTTTCCATTCATCCGATTGACGGCAGCTACCTTATTTGGGTGGTAGAATGGTTGGACGAGTATCACCCCGGATCGTATCGTCAGGCACAGGTTTCGTTTTCTACGCGCATCCCATCGGCTTTCCCGCTAGGGGATGCAATGTCAATGTCAACCACGGTTGCTCTGTACAATACTGGCGGAAATCTCGGTTTCCGGGATATGATTATGCGAGGTCCGAAATCATCTTGTTCCACCGGTGTACAAAACAATGCCGGCGGACAATTGGATGTCGTTAGTGACTGTGTAACGTCGCTTCCGAGCGTGATGGAAGAAAATGAGGCTAACGAAGAAGATAATGCCGAGCAAGGGAGCAACGCGGAAACGGAAGATCCCGGCGGTGAAGCGACTGGCGATCATGCATCCAAAAATGATCATGCAGGGGCAGATGGTGCTCCACTGGAACAGGCTGACATTTTAACTGCACCTCCCTCACCTACCATCTCCATGGTGACAAAGCATTCGAACGGAACGCTAAATCTGTGGCAACTAACATTTGCCGATCGGAGCAAATTTTCACAAGTGCTCAGTATCGGCCACGCCTCTCGCGCCTCCGGCCATCGGTTCCGTGTGAATGATATAACGTGTCATCCCGTACTACCATTGCTGCTAACAACATCCCATCACAACATACCCGACATCCCAACCAGTGACACAACGCTGCCAGGTAATGGTATCGACAACCGTTCCCTGGGAATGCATCGCTCAAAAGACGTATGCGCTCCGTCTGGATTCTGCTCCGAGCTGATATTGTGGCGGGTGGATGCAGTTGGTCCGTTGTCGCAATCGGGAGGAGTTAGTGAGCTGGCACGCATCAATTCACCGGAAATTTCGGCCTTCAGCAATGTTGCGTGGATACCGACCTTACTGCCTAGCACTACGCTTGGCAATTTAAGCAATTCACCATCTGCCTGCTTCGTTGCCAGTGATGGTGAATGTCTGCGGGTGTACCAGGCAGTTATTGACGCACGTACACTGCTGGCTGAGATATCCAGCTCCGAACGACGTTGTCGAAGAATGGACTCGCTGATGTCACTATCTACCGAGTCGTCGGAGAACGCTGGAATGTTGCCACCTATATTACACGATAAGATTAAGATCGTGTCTCAGCAATCCACCGCTCGCCCCGGTTGCATTATTCAGCTTGATGCGATCGATGATGCTACACACGATTGGCAGAACACTCAATTCTTGCACGTGTTTCAGGAACAATTGATCACGGGTGAGCGTACCGAACCTTCAATCGATCCCTTCGGTGCCTCAAGCACTGCTTATCCTGTTGGATCCGGTATTGATGCTGATGGTTTAAACCCAGACTTGAAACCTACCATCGGTCTGATGGATGGCGGTATGGGTGCAATGGTGGATCTGCAGCGCAACGCTCAATTCGAGCAACCGTTTTACTTGGTGGTATTAGAACGTACCCAAAATGGCACAACTTTGCATATGTGGCGCATTGTAATCGCTTCGCAGCCCGCGGCCGCCGACGAAATGAGCAGCAGTATGATGTACGTACCGGATAGTAACCTTGTGCAGGATTTGGATGATCCGGAAAATCTTCACCGCCCATCGGTAGTGCCAGATGATATACCCAAGAGTGCGGCCCATCACCGTACTCCGCTGGATCATGCCTCACATGTAAATATTTCCACCACAAAAGTTTGCACCCAGGAGCTACCACTTCCGGACGGAGTGGATGTCATTCATGCTGCTCCTGCTGCCGGCCATCTAAGCTCCTCTTCAATTTATCCTGCCTGCTTTGCACCATACATAATCGTGACGGCGTGTTCCGATTCGACGGTGCGCTTTTGGAAGTGCAAAAGCGTTCAGCGCAAGGAAGGAAAAGGTGGTAGTGAAGACGATAGTAATCAAGTTCCTCGGTACGAATGGTGCGAATGGGAAATGATCCGCAAGGACCAAGAATCGACAATCGATGTAAATGGACAACTGTTGCATATTAGCGCGGCGTACTCGGGACGAATAGCTTGCGCGTACAAATACGGTAAATCCTTTACTAGACCCACGAAGACCAGCGATCCAGAGACCCGTTTCGTGAACTTGAGTGTGGCCATTTATGAGTGCGAATCAACCGGAGGTAGTGAATGGGTGCTAGAAGATACGATACACCTTAAAAATATTCACCTGCCACGCATACAGGCGGATCATAACTTAGATTTAAGTTACCTGTATGACACACGTACATTGCAGAAAAAGCAACGGCTAAATCAAGTATTGCATACACTGTCACACGACGATGCTAGATCTCCTCGCTCTGTGAATGGAGATGTAACACCAGAGGCTCTCGCAAAACCAGGAACGGGCCTGTTGGCTGTGCCGAGTTTCAGCACCTTGCAATCATTGCGTAAGAGCATCACGGAGCACGGCAATACATGCCCAATCACGCAGAAACATCTGGTACAGTTGGACTGGGTATCGAAGGAAGATGGTTCGCACATCCTCACCGTTGCCGTCGGAAGTAAAATCCTTCTCTTCACGCCCGTGTGCAGCGATTTAGCACAGTCCAACATGAAAGCGATGAAAGAATCCCAATCAACGAACCGTCCTCTGCTACGTAAAGCCAGTTCGTTGGCGCAGCCACATTTTAACGACGAAATTCGCTGGATGAAACTACGTCAAATTGAGCTTACTACAGCCGATGGGCTACCCCCACTACCGATGCAAATCTCCTGGGTACGGGACGGCATATTCGTGGCCGGAATGGACTCCGAGATGCATGTGTACTCACAGTGGAAGCCACAGAGTAATAGTTTGTACAACGTGAATCACCAGCTGGACATTGACGATATGTATGATACGCGAAACTTAAAGGATGAGGATCTTCGATCGATGGCGCAGGATAGCAGTCAGCGTCGGCTGGCAAATGTATCCTCGATGCCCGTACTATCACGCGTTAGTTCCATCAATCTGAACCAGATGCTATCATCTGCGGACGCTAATAAGAAGAAAAAACCGCTTGGTGCGGCTAGCACCGGACAGATTGGAGCTATGGCGGCTGCCGCAACCGCTGCCGATCAACAGCAACCTCCTGGGCATCATGACTATATGACGGATTATGGGTTATTCGAGGCTTCACGCATCGCATGCCCAGTACTACCACAGTATCATCCTAAGCAGTTGATGGAACTGTTGAACTCGGGGAAAATCCGATGGGTTAAAGCGATTCTAGCACATCTCGTCCGTTGCATCAGTGGTTCGTATACTGTGCGCGGTTGTGGAGGAGACGAAGAGAGTCTCAATCGACAGGTATGCTTGTTTGACCGTCAGTTCAATTATGTATCTTCCCGCACTTCCAAATTCCCGACTGTTTCGCATTACTGCACTGCTCGCAAGTGCAGTCATATTTCATTACACGTCTCTGCGACATGGCGGAGCAGTAGCACTTGACAGATACTTGGCACCCACCGACGGAACAGTGTGCGTGTGTATATGTGTTTGTGTATGTCGCTAATATTGACCTTGTGTTGCTAATCTTCTAGTGCTGCAACTATTATCATCCTCAGTTCGTTCGATCAAGACGCTCGCGATAGTAGTAACAGTAGCGGCAGCATTCGTTGACATCATCGTTGAAAGCATACGTTGGACCATTTGCACCAATTATCGTGACTTATACATTACTATCTGCAACTGATGCTTCTTCTCACTGGCATGACTGATCGATCGATCGTTCACGCATATGAGATGTGGTAGATCTAAATCTGCGGGTCATTCTTAATTTGTGATATAGCGAATCTACAAGTACAGCTGAACTCATCACCTCATCAATATTTTGAGTTTTACTTCATTCCTGCACTTTTCCACATGCATTTTTCCAACGCACGATCTCGCTTCCTATCTCCTTACACTATCACTTTTCACATATTTCCATTATCTTTTCTTTATTTGTTTTATATGTGTGTTTCCAGCGTGGTTGGTCTAGAACTCGCACTCTTTCCATTAGCTGTCCGGCAGGCACCGTTAGTCCTCTTGAACCAAGAGGATCGACGACACAGGTGCGGTTTTTCATTATTTTAACTCTTTCTCTCGCATTTCTACATTTCGGCTGCTCAAATTCAATATCTTTTACTTCTTGATGTAATGCGGATTGTTTTAATTTTTCTACATGGTGCTTTTGATATGTCGTTTTCTTCCTACCTGTGGTATGGTATTGAATAATTCTTATAAATTCCTACCTTTTACTGTATTCATTTGCAAACAAATGTATCCCTAGCTTTTGAGCCCTGTTTGGGTAAAATGTGTTTTCCAAAAGAGAGAGTTTCCTGTCGGTGAAAGTCGGTTTTTATTAATGTTTTTGTATTCAGAATGTTTTTTGGATGTTCTACATGCTTACGATAAACCAAAAACAAACAAAAAACATCCTTGAACGATATTTTCGTTATCGTAATTTCTGTCATTTCTACAAAAGTGTTTGTTATATCAAAATTGTTCATGTTACATTCCTTTGAGCTTGTGAACAAGAATTTAACTTGTTCTGCTTATTTCTTGTTTCTTACCTATGCTTTACAGTAAATGTAAAGCTGAAATTTTGAATACTATCCACTTTAAATGTAATTTTCCTCGATTTAAACATGAATGATACACCAAATCTATGTTTATACCATTTGGTTTAACTATCATCCCTTTATCTATCCCATTGGGTTTTAATCTTATCTAACTCTGTGTAATTTTGTTTCTTGTATCTGTGAGTCTTACATCATCTGTATTTCTTCTTCCGAGTGGTAGTGTTTCCACCTGCCTTTGTTTGAACAAGTGACTTTAAAGTGAAACCTACGTAAAACTTATGCTTTCTCGGATGCATAATTTAGAAATCATTTTTCCATCCAAATGTGTCACTAATGTAATGCCAAACTATAGTAGGTAAAAGTGGTTGTAATGAATTTCCTATCCTGGTTAATGTAGTAGATAAGTAGCAAATGCAATGAGTTGTAATAGATGTAACGTTCGAAAAAGCAGCACGATTTTAGAATTTTTAACGGTTTTTTATTACCATGTTCTAAAATGAGTTTTGTTCAAACATTGAAACATTCATTAATTACAAATAAAAATATTGCCCAACTGAAACAGATTCCAGAGGAACTAACGCTTGACTATGCGGAAATTACATCGATTCCTCCCTTACCGTTGTGGACACTGCTTGCTGCGGATAAGGAATCGACTAGTAGTAATTTGCAGCAGAACGACGAAGTGAAGGTAAAATAGCCAATGTTAAACGAGATAAATAAGAGTGATAATAATTTGTTTGATTTCATTTTGTAGGATTACAATGAACTATTCGAAAGTAACACGGCAGACGAATCGCTTGATGATTTGTTGGATGATGAGAGTGGTGGTGGTGATATGAACCGACATACGGATCGAAGATCGTCGCTTCCGGAAAAGCATTACCTCTCGCATTTTGGCCCTCGCCAGGGACAACTGCTTTCGCGATTGCTGACGCATACCCATTTGCCAGGACTTTCATCGTTGGACCAGATGCATTTGCTTGCGTTGGCCGATACGGTGTCGACATGCAATATCGACTTTGCAGAAAGATTTGCGATCGATGCAGCCAAAACGGCAATAGCGAAGGAAAATTTGACCGGCGTTCCAAATACGGAAAACGTGTCAACCGATTCATTAGACGACTGCGGGCTACGGTTCCTGCTGGCAATGAAACACTACAACTATTTGTTGCGTTGTCTACCCATTTCGCAACGCCACTCGTTCCAGAAACAGGGCGTCGGTACGTCCAACATCGTGTGGGCATTCCACTCGGAGAGTGAAGAAGAGCTGCTTAATCTGATACCGTCGTATGTGAAAGGACAACCGAAGTGGCACGTGCTGAAGGAACTTGGTGTTGGATGGTGGCTTCGAAATAATAACCTACTGCGCCAGTGCATTGAACGTCTGGCAAAGGCGTCGTTCCAGGCGAATCAGGATCCGCTTGATGCGGCCATCTACTATATGGCGATGAAGAAAAAATCGGTTGTTTGGGGACTCTATCGCTCGAAGAAAGACGAAAAGATGACATCGTTCTTCGCGAACAATTTCTCCGAAGATCGTTGGCGAAAGGCGGCATTAAAGAATGCGTTTGCGTTGCTGGGAAAGCAGCGTTTTGAGCATGCCGTGGCATTCTTTCTACTTGCAAATTCGCTCAATGATGCACTGGAAGTTTGTTTGACAAAGTTGGAAGATTTGCAACTAGCATTGGTTATTACCAGATTGTATGAAGGAGAACACGATCCAACGCCACCTAGCTTCAAGAAACTGCTGTACGAGGAGGTGTTGGGTTGCGATAAAAATGGTGAAAATCAGGACCTTAGCCGTGCGCACCCAGATCCGTTCCTCCGTTCAATGGCACTGTGGATTTTGAAGGACTACACGGGTAGTCTGAGTACGTTATTGGACAGCCAGATTGGCAGCATGCATCCACTATTCGATGACGAAAGTGCCGCTCTTGGCAATGCATCGCACCATGACGCTGGTCACTCAACGAACCCAAACGTGTTCAACTTTTACGTGTACTTGCGCACGCACCCATTGCTCATAAGACAACACATTGCTTCGTCGGCGCAGGACAAGAAGAGGGCACAAGTCGTGATTGCCGGTTTCAGCTACGGTGCCGCTGACACCAGCACAACTTCCGGTGGGCTAGCGACAGACAAACAAATTCAGCTAGAAGACTCTATTACCCCGTTAGAACGGCAGCTTTACTTTACCACTGCCCATGCGCACTTTAAAGCGGGCTGTCCAGCCTTGGCACTGGAGGTGTTGAGTAAGCTGCCGACAAAGGTAATCGACCAAGATACGAGCAACGCGCAAAGTCCAGCCAGTGGACCGGATATAAAACTACAGGATCAAAGTACGCTCATTGCAACAGGTACTTTAGATTGGAGCAGCCAAACGAGTGGCAAAGAAACAGCGACATCATTCGATTGGGGTAGCAGCATGGGTAACAGCACGGCCATGGATTGGGGCGCACCGGTGACCTCGCAAATGAACGGTGGAGACGATGATTTCAAAATCGTATGGGACGATGATGGTGCAGCAGGAGAAGACGAGAGCAGTGATGACGATGGAGGTATACAGATTAAGAAAAAATCGGAACCAGAAAGCCTTCCGCTCAATAAGAACACAGAAACGGCATTAGAAGACGATGAATCTACAAGCGGCGGAAGTCTAGACATAATGGCACAGCAGTTAAAGTTTATTGCATGTTTAAAGATTCTAATGGAGGAGCTTTCGACACTAGCCACGGGCTTCGAAGTAGATGGAGGTCAGCTACGATATCAGCTATACGTGTGGTTAGAACGTGAGGTGGAAGCTTTGAAGCAACTGTGCAATTACAGCACCGGTGACTCGGAGAATACCGCTATTGAGGATACGGCGACAGCAGAGTCAGTGGATCGCGATACACCCGTACTGGCGAACAAATTCCCCCACGATAAACCAACATTGCATGAAATTCTAATTCAAGAAAAGCAAGATTTTGAAGCAAAAGTGCAAAGAGCAGCGAGACGCAAACGTTGGTTAAAGGCCAACGAAACACTGCTTCGAACATTGCTGAGCTACTGCTCATTGCACGGTGCTAGTGGAGGTGGTTTGGCGTCAGTACGAATGGAACTAGTGCTGTTGTTGCAAGAGTTGCAGCAAGAGAAAACGCAACAACAGTTGCTGAGTCCGTTGCCGTTCCCGACTACGTTGCCACTGCTGAGTGCTTGCGTCGCTGGTAACAAAACAGTGATCGCTGATCCACTACGTTATTTGCAATCGCACACGCACGATATGCTGCAAACGATGGTCAACATGCGAACACCGCCGCACATGAACCGTGCGTACACGTTTCCGAGTGGTATCTTCGTCCTGCGGGATCTCGCTGTAGCGCTTTCGGCCTGCATCTATCAATCGCTGTGCGACTCGGACACGTTCAGTGTAAAGCAGTCGTCCTCGTCTATTGATGGTGGTAGTCAGGGTTGCCACAGTCCCGGTATGGAGACTATCGCTAAACTGAACGCGAGTTGCCAGAGTACACATTTGATGGCTAACGCGGCAGCTCACCAGCGACGCCGCAAGTACTCGACCGATGAGCCGCTAGCGGTCAGTACACCGCCCTCTAAATGGCCCGGAGTTACAAATCTGCGAGCGTTGTTGGCACGAGAGAAGGACGAAGATACACCACGGTTAAATGTACTGCTGTGCGAATCATTCGTGGCCGCATACATGGCACTGTTCGTGTACGCCCTGACCACTTGCGACAGTCATATTCTGTATCGCCTAGCCGGGCAGAACTTCTCCGACAGCTCCTGGTCGACGTTGTTCGGCGGTGGTGTAAAGAAGTTGTTGCGTAAGGCTACCTCGCATGCACAAACAGCGCAAACAGTACAGGCGCAACTGCAGCAAGAAAGCATGGAGGCTGGTGGCGAAACAGGTACCAGTGCGGAAGGTAGCGTTTGGGGAGCGGTAACTTCACTGACGAAGCACCGTGTGAAGCTAAACATGAAATTGCTGGGACCGTTCGCCGGGCCGCAGGGTGCGTCCAACATGAAGGAGGATAAACCGACCTACCGTGAACAGTTTGTGCCACCGGAAATGTCTATGGTGTCATACTTCCTTACGAAACCAATTCCGAAGGGACTGGGAGCGGACGAGGAAGAGTACGATTCGGCAGATTCTGCGGTGTCCGATCTCGATGACGAAGACGAGGACGAGGATGTGTTTAATGATCCGCTAAACAATGATCCTAAAGCTTCGCAAGCATCGGCCGCCGTAAGAAAACATCGACTCGAGAACACCGAACACTCAAATCCAAATTCCTATTCTTGGTGTGTTATGCGTTACGCTTTAATACGTGTCGCGCAGAATCAATTGCAATCGTACATTGCTATCGCCGGGATTGAAATGCAAGGTAAGTGTAGCTCAGTAAAAACTTGTCGCCTGCAAAGTAAATAGCACATTCTTCTATACTTTATCTTTTAGAGCTTCCTGTCAGCAGTCCATTAGTGCATGGCATATTGCGAACATTGTCTTCATGGCAAGATCTCCTAAAAGAAGAGCTAGAAAATCGTGGTCCCGCTTCAGTTGATTACATTCCAGGTAAATTCATCATTCTGTTACCTTTGCTGAGTCATAATGATTTGTTCTTCGAATCACTCATATCCACTCCTTACTCCTGACATCGTAAACGAATGTTAATACGTTTGATTCGCTTTGCAGGGTGCTTCATTGAATCTGAAGCAAAAGGCCCAGCAATCCACAAGTATCGGTCGCTATTAGAACGTTCCAATACGCCATTCAGTCCGTGTCTATCTGCATCAGCACCGGCCAGACGGCTTTGGAATTATTTGGTGCGCGTTGAATCTGTGCAGGAAATTTTCATTCGAGCTGTGTTTGGCAAAAAAAAATCGACTACTCATGCGTTCGATTCTACTATGGGAGGAGGGTCTGCATCCGCTTCGATTAATGATTCCGGTACACCAATCGGTCATGAAAACAATGGAAACGTAGCTGGACCCCACCATCAGCATAATCAAAACATTCCAGAACCAGTACGAATCATACATAAGGACCAAGAACAAATATCGGCATTCTGTCTCAATATGGTAAATTCTGGCTTGCTCGCGCTTGCCACACCGCGAGAAGTACAAGAAATGGATATAGCATTGTTGCTTGAATCACCCAACTGGATGGAGGACGAGTGTGAGATGGACATCATGAACCTGTCCAAGGATATTGAATCCCTTGCTTCAAGCAGTTTCTTGGTCATACAAACTTCAACGGATAAGTATGTCAACATATCACGAGAAACGGTACCGTATACATTATTGATTATTCACGTTTACGTTGCATTTTAGACATCTGCTTAATCCAAACATCAGCAGTGTTCAAAACTACGGGGCACCCTCAAGTCCTCAACCTGGAATTGCTGGACAATCAGGCCGTGGAGCTTCAGTGGTATGTATTGTTCTGTTTCGTTTATATAACATCTCTTCAAAGTTCACTGTACCACTGTACAATAATTGTCGCTACAGCGCGTATGTGCGCATTTCATTCCAATGCTTTGATATGGAGTAAAACAAATGTTCAAGATTTGTACAAAATACTTTGACAATGTGTGCGCGTTTATGAATAACAACTGCTTTTTGTTTTTCGTCTCGCTCCAAACATGTCCGTGTGCAGCAATGTTATTCTGTTTAGGGCATTTAAAAAAGCATGGGTAACTGGGATTCTCAGAACCCAAATGAACATACTCAACCATTTTATTAACAAATGAGCAATATTAATATACAGATAAGCAGGTTTTTATGCAATCGTTTTATACTACAAAGTTTTACAAATTTTAACTGGAACATCATTATCTGGCCATCAGATATTATCTTTAATCGTTCCTTCATTGCCAAATCCATTCATTTTGTTGGTTGAAAAGTTCTTTATTGTACCACATAACTTAACAATTGTATACTGAAATCTTCTATTCACACTTATTCTCTTTTCTCTTCATTCTGCTTGTAATGCAAAATCACGGATTTATGTCGGTTACATGTCATTCTGTCTGCCAAACATGTTCAATATTCGATAAAAAAATAATCTAACATCGCAAATTTGTCAAAATAACATAACTGTAACATGAACAACATAACTGGTAAAATAATGAAATACGTGCAGATTAAAGGAGCGACATTCCCCGGTAGTCAGTGTCCAAGGTTCTGCAAGCTGGTTATCGATCGTTCCAAACATTTATTGAAACCGGTACAATAATTTCTCGAGTAAACATATTTAGCCTTAATCATTTCATTAATAGTTTGAACGCTATCTCTATCGCTATTCGTTGGTTTTGTGCAATGATTACATTCAGTGACATATTACACACCTCGATTTGTTGCTATTTGCACTCTGTTTATTTATCGTTGCTTTCGCTTGTTAAAGTATTTTAATAGTCCTGAAATAGCATTTTTCATGTTATTTTATTGTGTTATCATTAAAACATATTTATCCTTTTTTATCATGCAATACTGCATAATTAGTAGTTAATTTCCATAACAAAAATCCTTTGTGTGTAAAATCAATTTCAAATGGAAAATATTTTGCTTGTTTTCTAAAACCGCATGTTACAATTTTATTTAAAAACCGTTTATTTAAAGAAAAACATACAATATACGTAGTAGATTAAGGGAAATTGTGTTTTGTTGCTTTTATCGTTCCGTATTCTGCACGTATTCTTGTATCATCATATACAAGAAATAGTTTTGCGTAGAAATAATGTTTATTCCGCTATCCATCACTTTCCATGCTCAACCAAAGGTGCTGAAACATAAAGTGGACAATATTAAAAGAATGAGTGCACATCCGTTGATGCCATTGTACCTTACTGGCGGTCAGGATGGCTCGGTACAGATGTGGGAATGGAGCCACCAGCAAGTTGTGTGTACGCCACGCTCACCGGGAACATTCGCAAAAGTTACACGCTGTCGATTTTCCCAGCATGGTAATAAGTTCGGTATCGCAGATGGTGATGGCAACCTAAGCCTCTGGCAAGTGGGTCTTGCAAGCCAAAGCAATCGCCCCTTCTTCGTAAGTAAACATAAATATATTTACAACAAAATTAGCATTATCATGACAATTTTTTTTATTTTAACACAACTAGACGCACCAATGCCATAATAAAGGAATCACAGATTTCGTGTTTCTCGGATCATGCAGTTTGGTAGCGACGGGTATGTATTTTTGTACTTAGTATACACTACAAATGTCTAGTTTAAGTCATTTAAAAAACAAGTTCTAATTGTGTGATCAACACTTCTCTCGTAATACAGCTGGTCATAGCTCCGAAAGCAAAAACGTAGCCATTTGGGATACACTTTTACCGCAAAAGAAAGCCCTGGTAGCTGGTAAGTGTTTGATTGTGTAGATTGATTGAAGGATGTGTCGTATCAGTAACGTGCATATTTTTGCATTAAATATTATAGCCTTTACATGTCACGATCAAGGTGCTTCTAGTCTAGCGTATGCTCCACAGCACCAGTTACTTATTTCGGCTGGCAAGAAAGGTGATGTTAGCATTTTCGATGTTCGTCAACGTGTTCTGAGACATAGGTTCCAGGTAAACATACAACTATTTTGACTTCATTTCTACCATTTTGTCAGATATCAAAGGGCTAAATTGTTCCACTTTACTTTTAGGCACATGAACATCCAATAAAATGCTTGGCCATTGATCCAAACGAAGAGCAATTCGTAACTGGGTCGGCTGATGGTGATATTAAGGTAATGAACAGTCCGCTTCATTTGCATAAAGCTACGGTATACATTTTTTATAATTATGATTTTATTTTTACCGTGCGGCAAAACAAAAGGTTTGGGGTCTCTCTGTCCACATCCAGCTGTACAGCTTCATGGGAGAGCATGCCCGGAGCAGCTTTTTCAAGCACATTGGTCAAGGCGTTACTCAGCTGCAAATAGACCAAGGCGGACGATTGTTTTCCTGCGGTGCTGATGGTTCAATGAAAGTGCGACAGCTACCTGATCGTGAAGCGATTGTTCATTCGTTGTATTAAGAGAGCTAATATAAATTCCTCCACCCCGCAATTCTCCAAGACCCACGGCGTAAGGGCGCAAGTAAAGAGAAAAAAACAGGAATAGAAACAAAACAAACTTTAAGTAGTAGGGAGCGACGAACTGTAGAAATTCATAACGAGTATTAAACAAATTACAAGGGCTGACAATGAAATGGAGCAGGTAAACCTGGTCGCATGATTGTTTATAACCCGTAAAAAACCTAAACCAATAATTGGGCTGTTGACATACATCAATCATTGTTCGAACCACCTCAGTGTAGAAGAGTTAAGAAGGGTTTATATGAAGTTGTTTTATTCCGAATGCTTTTAAATCATTTGGCTCTCCATATCCGACATTTGTTCTTAGCTTGATTCACCTGATTTCATTCAACATCGTTAAACACAACTATTTGACATATGTTTTGCTTTGACGTTGTAAATCGTATCTAGCATATACGTGTAACTTGAAGGTAAACGAAGAAGAATGTGACTGATATATGAAAGAGTGTTACTGATTGAAATGAGGTAAACAAAACGAATGCATAAATTTAACCGATTTAAATCAGATGCGAATGCCTTCAATTTACTGAATGATTGCGTTCGTAGGATGGAAGCGATTCGAAAAAAGGGATAAATACGATGAGAGATAGGATTAAAACCAACTAGAATTGCAACACACCGCAGACAATACCCATATAGAGAGATGATAATGTTATACCAAAAAATGGATGCATATTAAATTAAAATAAACTGCAGTCCGCGTACAGTATAATCGAAAACATAGGGAACGAAAAGCTCAGAACGCTTTGTCGGAAATTTATAAACGGTAACACGGACTTGTACTCATATAATCGAATGGCAGAACAGAATGTAGTAAAGTCACGTCACGATCGTGTTGCATTCGTACTATTGTGCTGTTATTATAAAGGACAGATAGAACATGAAATTTAACTATATGCAATGAAAGGGTATGTAAAATGTTAAGCTTAATAGTTAGCACCGATAATCGACTAGTATTAAGCAATTAGTTGCAATTCCTTGGAGTATTGTTTACGTCACCATTATTCCTGCTATGATTTTATCGTTGATACTAGTAGATGATGCTATTGTTTTGGAATCACTCATTGCTACCTTTTTTTTGGAAGTATTTTAAAACCTGCGCTACCTATCCAATTGAGTTAAATTGCGTTGAATGAAATTATACTGCACAGTTGCATTCTGGGTTAATTTTACACATTGACATTTGTTTCCCACTCTCAATCGCTAGTTTACATTAGGCAATTGGGTAAAATGCTTTGCCGCATTGTTTGGATTAAATGAAACCTAAACTAGTGCAATCATCGAATGTTTTAATGAAGGCGTGAGCTACTATCAAGCCAATAACTGTTTCAAACTGATGCTCCAATTGAATTTCACAAGGTTACATAAATGCCGCAAGCGCACGTGGGCGGTTTATTGTTAAACATAAACTCTATTGTTACTCTTTACCTATCCTAAACTAAAGAAATAATGAATGTAACTGGCGCAAAGCAAAAGGCAAACATGATATACAATGCAAACCGATAAAACTCTCGTTCGACACGACACTAAAAGTAAAATAAAACTACATATACACCATATGATACACAAAACTAACAATACATAATGATGTCCCATATGGTTGAACATTCAGATGGAAGAACATAGTAGCACATTTTAACAGGAAACTGGGTACAGGTTTGGGAGTGTGGTATCCTGTAGCGTAAATAAATCACATAGCAGCAGAAGGCAACAGATGCCCAGACCATAGGATTCAGTAGTATTGAACAGTTAACGTTAACTGATATGTAAGATATGGTACAACCAAAACATATTTACAACCCGCTTTCCCTTCATCATTATCTTGTGTGTGGTATTCGTAAACGCATACCATACTTTCCTTAATTGTTTTAAAGCTTTGCAGATTTTACAGACTTTATGCAAAGTACTTGTCAAATTGATGTGCTCATGCATTCATTTGGCGTTATCAGTCCATTTTTTCAACAAAGTTTAAAAGCACGTGCAATCATTGTAGTAATCCCGTTCCATTCTTTCTATATATTCACGCTTCACTAACAGACATGTTATATCCAAGAAGCAACTGATAATAATACATAAGCAACTGATAATAAGTCTCAACATAGAGAATGCATGAAACGATTGATCTAAGATTATATTTAAAGCCATTGTGTTTTTGTTTGTTTTGTGTAGAAATGTTGATCAGTTTATCTGCTTTATTGATTTATTTATTTTCCTGTCAATAAATGTTATCATACGATAGCCGAACATTTGATGTATCATTTTCTCTTTGCGTTACGTTCAGGTTTCACTTTTTTTTAATCACAAAGATTAATTTAAATCGTACATTTCTTATAAACTTTTCATCTTAGTTTTGAAGCTTCCAACCCACGGCGACTGTTGGGTGAAAGGATTATCCCTTACTATTGCGGGATTTCTGTTTGTTGCCGAACTTTGCTTTCTTTTTTTGAAATGCGGACGGATCACCAGCACTGGGTGACGACAAGGTAGAATCATCAGCATTTTCATTAAGCCGCTTCTCTCCACTGCAAATGTAGCAAAAAATAACATCTCTCACTATATAGTGTGTTAGTGTTAAATATTGTTCTATTTACCTTTTAATGGACACTATCGTCGATTTGGTTTTGGATAGCACTTTGTTCCATTCTTCGTCCGTTCCCTTGATCGCGTATTGATCAAGGTTAAGCTTTTTCAGCTTGGTCAATTCCTTCTTTTGCTGTTTCTCCAAGGTTTTCACATCTTCTGCAAATTCTTCATTAAGGCTCTGTTTCAAGGGTATCAAAGCTTCTCCCATATTTAACTCGCTTGGCTTTGTCATGGTTCCTTCGATCGTGTTTTCCATCGTTCGCATGATGGTGTTGGTAAGCTTTTTCATGCAATCAAAAAACTTTGCCAATACCTGATTGCTGGGCATGTTTAGCTCATCCATCATCTGATCGATCGACTTATTCTGCAGTCCACACCCGAGTAAAATTGCTTTATGTAGCGTTTCAAGATGAGCACCGGTCATCCTGTCTTGGAAGTACAGAGACGCAAGGTCACTAGTCAAATCCCAGATGAGTTTGTACTCCACTTGACTGTTGATGTACATTTCCAGTCGCTGTATATCGTGCGGCAGGAATATTTCATCGATAGTCGTTTGCGTCAATGCTAATATAGAAGCAACCATTAGTTGTTACATTTAATTAGGAAGGAAAGCATATTAACCTACCTTTTCCGTCAATCTTAACAGCTCTATTTTCGAGCAAAGAAAGCGCCATGCTGGTAGGAAATTTTTGAAACGCTTTTCCAAGCAGTTTCAGTATACGTCGACGGAAATCGTAAAAGTAATGATTCAACCATTCGCTGGTTTCAACCCTCTCGTTGCTACAGTTGATCGGACAGAGCAAGATGCACGAGTGCTCACCGGTAAGATCATTTTCCTTCTGGCTCAGGTACACGGGAACAAACTTTTGACTCTTCCAAAAGCGCAACAGTTCCCCTGTCAGACCAAACGACGTGCCAAGGTAATCCAGCAATTCTGGTTTACGCTCTGTGAGCGATTTGAGCAGTGTTGGTATTTTCTTTCTCGGAGCTATCACCTCTTTTAGCAAATCTACGTCCTCATCATCAATTGTTTCGATACCGTTATCGCCGCCCTGCTCATCGTCGAAACCACCCTCCGTTTCGATGGGGAATTTTCCTTCATAATATAGTTTCAGCTGATTAAGGGCGCGTTTTCCATACCCCATCTGTGAAATAATTTAAATAAAGTCTTCCTTCTTCCAAGGTACTTCCAAGGTACAACTTAGAACTTACGCGTTGATAGTTTGGATGTGTTGCTATGCGTACAATTCGCGCTCCGGACAATTTCGGAAACTCGTGATCGCCAAACTGTTCCGCTATGTTCCACGGAATTAAATCCCCAGATGCTTTCATGCCACGCACAAGCGAGTTTTGCATTGTTCGGGATGAAATTTCGCCCTCTAAACACACCTGAATCACGACCAGGATTTCTGGCAATTGATTTTTCTTTACAATAGGACCCAAAAGACAAAACAAATGATGCGATGGAGCGTCGCTCATCATCTGCAAATCATTTGGACTGTTTTTGTAATGCGATGATACGCAAATCGATACAATCCTCTGAAGGAATGTCTCTGCTGCTCGATGATAGGAAAATAGAGCGTCTCTGTCCACGTAATAAAGCTGACACTCGTCCGGCGGTGGACAACCGGAATTCAAGTTTTGTACAATAGTAGCGTCGAGACACAACAGTGACGTAAGCCATGACTCAACAGGATCACCGGGACTGTAACGAATCGATTCATCAAGCTTAATCTGTTTGGGAAAGGAACAAAAACATACGAAGAAGGTTAGAACAACTGCGGTGCGTAATTACGCTTCCACTTACCGGTTGTGGGGCATTGTTTTCCTTTTGTAGTTGCGATAATAACTTCAAGCTAAGGGATCGCCCGGTTCCCTCATATCCGTTGATGGTAGATGCCATAAACACCAGATAGGTACCCAGCATTGCTTTTACCATTGGCAACGGGATGGCTGCTGCTTCATCGATGATCAACAAATCAGCGGCATTTAGCAGATGTGCATCCGTCGGGGAAATGTACTGAATCGTTTGCCGGTTGTTTCGTGTTACGTTGATGCGAATGATCGCTTTGTTGAAATTTGGGTTCGTCGAGCGTATGATTGTGTAGTCCGTGTGTTCCTGATATTCCAACACGTCAAATCCTTTGAGTATGAACTCGAAAAGGGTGATCAAATTTTCCGGCGAGGGCGATGTAACGTACACATTCACGTAGCCAAACGCTATCGAACCAGCGATAGCAAGACCCATGGCGGCAGATTTTCCACGTCCGCGTCCGGCCGTGAGCGAGGTTGGAGGTTTCAGATGCTTTTCGGCAAGCGCATCGATAAACTGAGCCACGGCTTTTGCTTGATCGTATGTTCGACACAAACTCACCAGCGGTCCCGCTGGTGGGGCATCTACCAGGCTTTCCTTCAGTTCCGCAAGTTGCTCACTATGACTGCTTTCGATCGAGGCAACATCGATCGGTTTCACGTCGGCCGTACGCGAAGATAATGGCAACACGGTTAAATCATCGTTCACCAGCAAACAACGGGAACAGTCGGCCAGGGATAGAATCAGACGTTCGTTAAATCGACACGTAACGTTCTGGTGTGCTTCCGTGCGATAGCGTTTGTGCACGTCCATGCTCATTGTGTAAATTTGCTTCAGGGACGAGATCGTTTTAAGCAGTAGAATGATCAAGCCACCCCCTTCTACAGTTTCCACGGTGCGTGCGAGAAGATTAGGCGTGAGGGCTTCAAAATCTTGCAGTACACACACCCCATACGTTTTACCGAGAATGGTATGCGTGTCCTTATAGTATCTACCATGGATCGTAGTAGCTACCCGAAAAGCATCGAACAGATCCGACTCGTTAATGTCGATCTTACCGGCTTGTATCTTTTTCGCTCGCTTTTTACCATGACTGAAAGAGAGTAGTGTCGTATTGCGTTGTTAGTAATGGTAGAACCAATAAAAATATGCTTTACTAAACAATTACTTCGAAATTGCTTCATCCTTGTTCTTGTAGCACCACAGCACCGTGGGTCGTGCTTTAACCGATGCTTTGGTCAGGATATCGTAAAGTATGGGCACCTGATCCCGGGCTTTATTGCCAACTATAACGAACATCGTACGATGACCCATCTTGACACCATTTTCAATCATCACACGGATCCGATTATCTATCTTTTTCTTCACCATTTTATCGGAAAGTATAACACTTGATTTTAGTAGCCTGCGATACCCGGTTTCACGTGGGACGTTCTGAACAAAACAAATGCGGTTTTCAAGTGACAGCTACAGGGTGCCTCACACACCATACGTTTGAAGGGCGTTTGATCGATTGTTTGATTATGGAAAATAAGACATTTGTAGATCGATTTGAAGAATCGGAATGTGTGTAAACAATCTGAATTGTGCTCGTTCCGGGTTTTTGCAATGTGCGGAATATTTTGCTACATCTGCACTAACAACAGTTGCCCTGAGGGTGAAGAAACGGTAGGTAATGTTTTGTAGTGGAATGCAAATAATGCATTTATAAGATTTTGACGATTTTCAGCTCGAATCATTTAAAAGTGTCCTCAAAAACCGTGGCCCTAATTATGAGTCTACCTTGTGGTATGGTACGAAGGCGCTGTTTTATGGATCGGTACTATGGCATCAGGGAGTATCGTTATGCAAACAACCTGTGGAAAGTGTTAAAACGTTGCTGGTATTTAACGGCGATATATTCCAGAAACGAGAAGATATGAACAAGAGCGACACGTTGTGGTTGCTGCAAACAATTGAAGCATGTCGGAATGAAACTGATCTCTTCAAGCTTTTCGCTTGCTTGCGTGGTCCGTTTAGTGTTATTTTTCTCAGGAAGGAAGAAAATAGAATTTACTTTGCCCGAGACTCTGTTGGTAGAAATAGCTTGCTGATCGGAAGAAGACGCGATGGAAGCACCTTCATTTCAAGCGTTGCAGGTAAAATTCCACCGGAAACATATAATATGGAACATTTCAACAATTTCTTTTGTATCGATCCAGGAAACGTTCCATCTATTGTTGTTCACGAAGTTCCTCCCTACGGGCTTTACTTTATCGATTTAGACCAAGTAAATGAACCGAATTCGATAACTTTGCTTCCGTGGACAGATGATTGTACGCAGCTTGAACAGATTTTTAACAATGCTATTACAATCCAACAAGCAGGTCCTTTAAAAAGTCCACTAGAACGAAACAGTAAACAAGTAAGTTATTTAACTTTAATGGGATTGAACCCAGAGCCCTTAGCAGAACATTATGTTGATATTTCTTTTTAGTATAATTTTAATTTTCATGCCATGCTAGCAAATGAAACACCGTCAGAAGGGGACATTTTTGAGCGTTTGTTGGAGCACCCAGAGATTAACAATGCTTGCAATCAACTACTTAGCACTTTGCGCAATGCGGTTGAGGAGCGTTCAACAAATACCATGCAGTACTGCAAAAAATGTCTCGAAAGCCAATCGGAATGCATACATCCAAAGATTGGAATCTTATTTTCGGGTGGAATAGATTGTACGGTTCTAGCTCTTTTAGCAGATGAGTTCGTTCCGGCGAACTGTCCGATAGATTTGATGAATGTAGCCTTTGAAAAGATAAGTCGTGGGAAAGTAAATCCATCACATATAGAATGGAACGTACCGGATAGAGTGACTGGGCTGGCTTCTCTGGACGAGTTACGCCGTTTAAGGCCGAATCGGTAATGATAGCAAAAATCGTGTTTGCATCACTCACTCAGCCTCCGTTTTTTCTTATTGTTTTAGCACGTGGAATTTTGTAGAGATAAATGTATCACGGTTCGAACTACACGAGAAAAGAAAAATCATTTCTAATCTGGTGTTTCCTCTTTGGAATGTTTTGGACGAATCATTGGGTGCCGCACTTTGGTTCGCTTCAAAAGGAGAAGGGCAGAAGAATGGAGAAACTTATGCCAGTACTTGTCGTGTAAGTAGCTCATAGCAGAAAATGCACGATCTCTGCGAATGCAAAAAATCTCTGAAATACGAATTGCTTGTTTTCAGGTACTGTTGCTAGGTTCCGGTGCCGATGAGTTGTTTGGTGGATACACTAGACACAAAACAGCATTTGAAAGAAGTCTTCGCCTTTGTACAGAGCTCAGTCCACACTCGTACCAGAAAGCATATGAAGCGCTGGAGGAAGAACTGAATTTAGATTGGAGGCGCCTGCCAAGTAGAAATTTGGCACGCGATGACAGAGTAATTAGCGACAATGGTGTAACACCTAGAACTCCTTATCTGCAAGAAGATTTTATCGCGTTGGTACGGTCCTTGAAAGCATCCCAACGGTGTTACCATCCACTGGGACCCGGGATTGGCGATAAGCTTATTTTGCGCCTATGTGCCTATAAACTCGGTTTAACTCAAGCATGCGTATTAAGGAAACGTGCTTTGCAATTCGGTTCCAGAATAGCAGACCGAAAACAAAATGCATCCGACCGTTCGACGTACCTGGAGGATTAGTGTAATCATTACCGACCAGTTATCACAACTCATGAATAAAAAAAAACACTAGAAACAATTTGATATACACCATTTTATCATAATTATTCCCAGAATTGAAGCTCATAAGTACAATAACATACCCGAACAAGCGATACAATTTTTTGTCATCCACGCGATTGTATATGATTATCAAAACCTATATTTTGTTTGAAAAGATCACATCTCAGCATGTACACCTTGAGAGTGGATGCACTTGAAAAAAAAAACATGTTTTCGATGTACATTTGACTGTGGGACACATACGCGCATTGAGCTAGCTGTAAAATAGTAAAAATGCCCGATAAACCCGTGAAACAGGACAGCAAGAAAGACGATGGAGCAGAACTGGAAACGCAGATTATTATGCGAATGCCCAAGGTAGTGTTTGAGCAGAAGCGAGGAATGCGAAATGAGTGTGTTATAATGAATTTGTTTGTTTACAGGAACCAGCGGCGGCTCTGCGCGAAGCAATACAAAGCGGTGCCAACAATCTGAAGGATCGGCTTTTCATTCGTTTGGAAAATGAACTTCGCTATGGCGAAGTTCGGTTTGATCATTGGTTACTACATGCCAAAGTGGTTGATCTTCCTACGATAATTGAATCGTTGAAAACGATCGACTCGAAGAATTTCTACAAAACCGCGGACATATGTCAAATGGTATTAGTCTTCTTGGGAGCCTGTACTGTCTTGATGAAATGTAACTTAGCTATTCCGCTTTTAGATGATATGCAGGGAGGAGCCCGAACAACAATCAGCTGAAGAGGAATCACCAAANGCTATGGCGAAGTTCGGTTTGATCATTGGTTACTACATGCCAAAGTGGTTGATCTTCCTACGATAATTGAATCGTTGAAAACGATCGACTCGAAGAATTTCTACAAAACCGCGGACATATGTCAAATGGTATTAGTCTTCTTGGGAGCCTGTACTGTCTTGATGAAATGTAACTTAGCTATTCCGCTTTTAGATGATATGCAGGGAGGAGCCCGAACAACAATCAGCTGAAGAGGAATCACCAAACAAGAACAAAAAAAAAGATCCAAACAAGGTGGATAAGAAGTTCCTTTGGCCGCACGGAGTGACACCTCCCTGCAAGAATATTCGGAAGCGTCGTTTTCGTAAAACGCTTAAGAAAAAATACGTCGAAGCCCCGGAAATAGAGAAGGAAGTAAAACGTTTGCTACGGGTTGATAATGAGGCGGTCAATGTAAAGTGGGAACTGATCACGGAAGATGAGGATCCGAACAAACCCTCGCCGGGATCGGGTACAGAGTCGGGCGCGCCTAATAAGAGCCCCTCGAAGAACACGAAAAAAGGTGACCATAACAAAGACGTCGGAGAGCATGATATCTTTGGAGAAGAAGTATCCGACTCCGATGAGGAAGATAATCCGATCAACAAAAACATTGACATCGATGAGAGCAGCCGGCTGTCAGCGGAAGCGGATGATAGCCGTCTGTCCGACTCTAGCTCTTACCAGGGCACACAGCAGACAGAGCGGAACCCTGCGCTGGAGTTCAATAAAAGCATGTTTAGTGGTGCTGGTTCGAGCAGCGGCTACCGGGCAGCCCGAAGGCACGAAACGGGAGCTAGCAGTGCGGGGGGATCGAAATCCATGTCTTTCTTTCAGGGCGACAGTTCCCGGTTGGATTCCGATAACGATTCGTCGGACATGCCGCACGGTGGGTTCGGAAATAGTCAGAACAGTAACGCCAATAGTGCAACCGCTAGCACGAACAATAACGCCCGGATTTATGAACTGCAGCGTCAAATAAGCGATCTGAAGACGCAGCGTAATCAGAAGGAGCAGGAAATTCGCACGATCGAAAATCAAACCTTGAGACAGCGTTTGCAGGATAAGCTGGACAGCTTGCTGGTGGAGATACAGGACAAGGAGAAGGAGGTAAATTAGGATTAAACGAAACACGTAGGATCACGGGAGAAGATTTTGATTACCTCCTCTTTGGTTATACTTTTCAGATACACGATCTTCAATCGGGAGAAAAATATAATCTGGACTAAAGCGAATTGGAAAACGACACATAGCACGGATATAGTAACGACGCTATTATATCATTAATCTTTGCATACGTATTGCAATGCGTTAAAGTGCTGAAGAACTGGAGTTGCAAAAAAGAGAGCAAAAAAAAAACGAACTTACAGAATTTTCATCCATAAAAATTTTATAATATATTTGTGTTTTTTTTTCTTTGTAAACAGTTTTTAAGACCCTAACGTTTTATCTACGATTGTGTATGGAATGTGTATTTGAAAGAACGAGAATGTTTAAGTATATGGTCCTATGCTTATTTCCTTTTCAAACGCCTCGGGGGACGTTGTAAGGCAATTGGGTATTTGTTGTTTCTCGACCACGTAGACAAGCCCAACCACGTGAGAGGAAAATCCCATGACACGGTAGTGTGTGCCGATCGCACATGTGTATGCTAAACTACGCCTAGTGAGTATAAGTCACAAAAATTGGGTGATCCTTTTGTTTTTAATACGGAAAAAGTGGTGTTTGCTTTGCGTTGCACTATCTCTGCCTCTACCGTTCTATCCCTTTATTCTATAACTAAGCGAATAATAACAAAAAAAATACTGTGTAATAATGTTCGCACATACAAGGGCGGAGCAATACTCTGGAAATAAGGTTGAGGGTTGCAAACAAAATGAATTGCTTAGGACAGTCTAGCTGAACGGAAACACCAGCCGGGCATACCCGATCGTGCCCCGTGTTCCCACAGTTGGGGTTGATAAAAATATAGTAACGGCTACATTAACTTTGCACCACGCCTTACATGTTGTCTTTTCTACCTGTTGCCAAAAAGGTTGTGAACATTCCCAGTTTTGCAATTTCATACGTGCGTTGCCGGTGTACGTGATTTTTTCGATCTTTCTTTCTCCAAACTTTACTACTACTGTTGCAGTATCTCTCGTGACCGTTACTTTTAAACGCACTTGCTTTGCTTACGGCTTTAATACCGGTGTCTGCATAACTACTCAATGTTAAACCATGCATCTTCAGCAGTACAATTTAACCACGTCTTTGTGAACTCCTGAAGTATTTGATGTTGAATAGCAGCTATCTGACGTTGTTTTTCTTTTGTTAAGTATACAGAACTGCTAATCCGACCGGTGAGCACTTATAACTGCGGTATGGATAAGCTAATCTGCAGTTGTATCGTCAATGAGCAAAATGTACTCTTTAAGAAAAAGAAAAGCTACTGCCCTGAACATAATGCGTTGTTACTTTTGCGCGAATCGCCAGGGAACGAGAAAGCGTTCGTAGACTGTCATTCTTATCGGTTGTTTGCTTTGCGTTGCTTTATAAGTACTGTTTGTTAGGGTTTTAATTTATATTGAAGTACATCGGTTGACTTAAAGCAATATTGCTTTTTGATTGAGTCGTAAGCTCTCTGTGTAATTGCTAATTTGTTATTTCCTATGCCGATTCGCTTAAGCAAAACAGTATTTGGGGAATACAAGGCTAGACAATCTCCGTCTTGTACATGGTACGATTTTCCACAGACAATTTAGAAAGGCACGGTTTGCATACTATAACTTCAAATATACTGTTAAAATTTGTTTCTCTTTGCTGTTGTCGATTTTTTACGCTTCTATCACAACGGATCAACGATCCACGTTCGCTACGGATTAGTGAACGAGAATGAAAACCTTTCAAATGTCTTTTTGTCCTAGCACGTAGATGTAAAATTGCATGCCTATTTTAGAGCATAAATTGAAATGTGTTTGCTTTTGTTCCGTACATGTCTTTGTTTTTCTTTGTTTTGTATTAACGTAACGATTTTATTTAAGTAACGGACGCATCTTCCAAACTTGTAAACGTTCCATAAAACTCATACAAAAGGAATTGACTTCAACAACGGATGACAACTGCTAGGCACTTTCTATAGTTTCCATTCGCTAAAATACAGTGTAGCACGTAACTGAACACACCAACTTCGACAAATGTAAGTGTTCCGAATGGAGAAAAACAATTGTGTATGTGTTTGTGGGTGTTTTTTTTGAAACTGTTCCGCCCACTTGTAATATTATTTCTATTCGGAGAATGCCAGATTTGGAGAGAATATGACGAACGCACCAACAAACTGTTTGCAAATGTTATCGTAGATAAACAATTGAGCCTACAAATGCAGCACACCATCCTTTTGGGAGATGAGATTGCTTTCCTCAAGCGTGACCGCCTCGATAAGATCCACTACCTCATCCTGATCGTCCTGGTCGTTTTCATCCGAACCCGTCGTATGGTGCGACTGATGCGACCCACCGGAAAGTTGACTATTGCGCGAGAAGGATCCGCGCCGGGGCGGTGCAAGGGTTCGCTGGTTGGCAGGTTTTACCGTGATGATAAGGTTAGAGCTGTTGGCCACCATCATGTCCGTCACTTGATCCAGCGTTTTGCCTAGCACCTCTATGCCGTTTACCTCTAGCACCTCATCGTTGACCGCCAACAGCCCGGTACTTTCGGCCAATCCGCCAGGCACGAGTCGAGAAATGAAGATTCCGGGTAGCTTTTCTAGTCCCTTAGTAGTAACCCGCACAGATGTACCATCACTATCGAGAGCGGAACCGGACCACAATAAATGTAGTTATTCAACATACAAAAACATCCTACAGCTAGTGCGCGATGAAACCGAATATACTTACCGAATGTAGAATCCCAAAGGTTTTTCACTACCATGCTTCAGCAAACGTACTCGTCGGCATGTTTCGGGAACAATATCGACGTCGATGATAGCGGATACCTAACGGATAAAGGTTAGCAGTTGATCAATACCGTCGAAAGAGGTAAAATGTGAGTTGTGTGTACCTGTCGAAAATCGTGCGGATTGGATATCGCCAAACCTTTCGGTTTGACTGGCGTTTGTCCAAGAATGCTACTGATGAGATTTCTGGGTCGAATTGTTCCGTATCCCGTTCGCTCCTCAATGCTGTCGCCTGTTGGTGATGAAAACGAACATTTTTTTTAGTTTTAAGCAATAAAGATGTCTAACGTTACGTGTGGTATATACATTTATGTCAAATAGTCGGAATATTTTTTTTTAATTAAACTGTAAGCGTGTCCAAGCTAATGATCAACGATATCCGAAACATGTTCGCTACATTAACTCACTTCCAGAGCAAATATGCGTAATGCAACCTTACACGAAACTACGGCGATCGGAAGCAAGAGAAGCAAAATTAATTAAGAAAAATAATAGCCGGATCAATCGTGCCGGACTGGTTGATCCAAACCGATGCACAAGGGGGCATTGTTTTTTTTCCTTCTTCATCTTTTGAAACGCACGAATTACTTCGATTTACGATCGCAACCTGACCTCGATCGATAGTGAGCGATATCGTTGTGGTTGTGTGGGCAGATGATATACACAGTGAGCTGTGCGATACTGATAATCATCCTAACTTACACTCCCTCACTGGAATTCAATCAATCAACCAGCTTCATTATCCACTATATGCTAACGGTGCACTTGCCATAAGCGGAATAACCATACGCATACCAGGCCCGACTGTATGATTCATTCGGGATGGTATTGCTGCTAGCCATCGTTAGAAGGGCGTTCTTATCCGCCAAGTGTATAGTGACATTTGCTAGGGTTGCAATTGTACGGTCGATAGCAACATTGAAGTGGAATTCATTTTCTTCCTGTCGTCTCCACCCACTCCTTCGCATTGCATTACCTTTCTTCTGTATGATTACGCGTAGCAGGGGTCGTGCCGTTGTCAGAGCCCTTCCAAAGTTGTCGTCATTGTTGATCGGTAGCAAATCGTTATCCCGCGGATCGATGTAGGAAACGAGTAGTTGGGAGCGGTCGAGTTTGTGTAGCCGTTCGATTAACGACTGGAACTCTTCAAAGGAATGTTGCTCGGAACGTTTTACGGACCATCGGCGGAATTCAGCATCGAACTGAGAATTTGGTTTAGACAGAAACGGATGTTATGGAAGACGCACATACAGGAGGTTCGCACTGGAACATGATAAATGTGAGGAAAAACGGTTCCATTTTCCGCTGGATTTACCTTTGATTTGATTTCTACACGATCGCTGTCGATTTTCGGATGCGCTGTTTTGCTTTTCGACATTCTTCACTTATTTACAATCATCTAACTCGAAAAATGAATAATTTAAAAACTTTACACTATCACACAACGGACAAAGAGCTGCTGGGGCAATGGGGCGAACAACAGCAAACAATACTATGTGGGGCACCGCGCTTTTTCCCTCGGGTCACGATGATGTATTTCGATTTCTATTGCGAGAAGAACTTGGCCATTGAAAAATTTCACGCTACACTCTGCTTCACACACAAAAATGCCATCCGGATCAGCCGTACAGATATCACGAGACACAACTTACACGATACACACGATGGTTGAAACTTATGCAAAGCGGATTGGTGGTCAGATTTTCCTTTTTTTTTTCTTCCCGTTTGCCAAACACGGTGCCACACGATAATGGGAACAGAGCGAAGTTACTCAAAGTCGCCGGGGGAACACTTTCGCATTTCGAGCGCATCGAGCGCACACAAATTTAGACATATATTATCACAGTATCACTTCGCCAGACAGGCGGACACACGGATGGAAAGGTTTGAGCACGTTCGTAAGCGGAGCAGCAAAAAATAATAAACGAAAAACAAGTTTTTCACCGATAGAAAACACAAACGCGCTACTGCTGCTTCATTACACGGTCCGCCGTCGCTTTTTTCTCTTCGATCCAGCAAACGGACCATGGAAAAGTCATACCTTTAACGAAAACGTCAAATGCGCGTTTTTTTTTAACGAATATGTCATCCATCTTCTTTTAACGAAAAGAACGTCAAAGCAAGCGGACACCGTGAAGCGTTCTTTGTGAAAATAGAATATCGTCTCTATAGCACTTTTTGTGGCAAGAAAGCGGAAGATTGTAACCTGTTAAAATGTCTCACGGACGCAACGAGTGTCGAATCTACGTCGGTAATCTGCCACCAGACATCCGGACTAAGGATATTCAGGATCTTTTCCACAAATTCGGCAAAGTGACGTTCGTGGATCTGAAAAACCGCCGTGGTCCGCCATTTGCTTTTGTAGAGTTCGAAGATGCACGGTAAAGCTTCGCTAGATATAAACAAGTACCTGTAATGGAAGAAATAATGTATATAGTTGTTTGATTGCTTCGCTTCGTTCTTTGCAGCGATGCTGACGACGCGGTTAAGGCTCGCGATGGATACGACTACGACGGGTATCGACTGCGGGTCGAGTTCCCTCGGGGCGGTGGTCCCGGTAGTTATCGCGGTAGCCGCCAAGGGAATAGTGACCGTAGCAGTAGAGGCGATCGTGGCAACCGTGGGCCACCGGCACGCCGCTCTCAGTTTCGGGTAATGGTAACCGGGTTACCATCGTCCGGATCGTGGCAGGATTTGAAGGACCACATGCGTGAAGCCGGCGATGTGTGCTTTGCAGATGTTTATAAAGACGGCACGGGAGTGGTGGAGTTCCTGCGGCACGAAGACATGAAATATGCTATCAAAAAACTTGACGATTCCCGCTTTCGCTCACATGAGGTAACACATAGTTACGGTGTATGAAATAGTGTACATGTAAACAGCAACTAAGAAAATATTTTGTTTTTCTCCTGTAACTGTTCATTGTAGGGTGAAGTTGCTTACATTCATGTACGGGAAGATTCTGGAAATGACGAAAAACGTGAATATAGGGACAGGTACTTGCGGATTACATTCAGAATACTTAGATGTAAATTACAATTAATTATCGAGCGCTTATATTGTATCATTGCTTTATGCCACAGATCATATTCACCACGCCGTCGAAGGGGAACGCCGACTTATTCACCTGTAAAGCGGAGCTTTTCCCGATCACGTTCCCGTTCCTACAATTGAGCCGATGGAGGAGTGTCCTCCCAAGAAGACTAAAGTAATTAATTCGCTAAATCTTCTTCTTTCTTCAGTTTTACACAAATGAACACACAAACGCATTGACTGTGCAGTCTCTGGCAGAAGAGTGATTGGCCATTTTCATTTGAGTACAGTTTAAACCTTAATTTCATTTTCAATTTTTCAAAGACGCCTCCGAATCTTACGGAAGTGTTCTGCTTGAAGCTTCTATCTAGCCCTAATGGTTGCTTTCACAATCAATAGTTCAGGAATAATTCGGCGAAACATATGACAGCAGTTGTGTAAAAACTTGGTACAGTTTAATATAGAAGCTAAGAAGAATTTAGTTGCACCTATAACCAACTCAGAATCACAAGAAGCAATTCAATAGACTTAAAACAAAATTAGGACGCATGGCAGGAAGTGTAAACAACATTCCTTAAAACAAGGAACATGAGCTCTGCCTAGAAACGTAAGCAAATACTTTTACTATAATCAGGGATGATCGAAATGCTGGTAGCAGATGCAATTGAGAATGTGGTTTATCGAAAGGCAAAATTGTACGTATATATATATGAGATTGTATGTATATCATTAGAACTGTTTAGTGCATGCAACAGTGTTCTATTTTTTCGTGATTAATTATTTTGCCGTGCTGCCACCACTGCACATTATTAGTTAACTAGCATTCAAAAAAAAAAGCACACATCACCCACCGTATTACGATAATAAGGGTGATGGTAAAAGGTATATGTCGAACTTTATTCAACAGAATAGCGTATGGCGAAAGAGGCAGTTGCAAAGAATGCGGAAACGCCCGGGACAGACGGCGGTTTTGATCATATTTCCATTGAATAACGAAATCGATAAATATTCAATATGATAAGAAGATTCATTAGCTTCATTTGTAACAAAATGAAACTTAACCTGCTATTTTGTTCTTTTTTCTGACAGGGTCTAAGAGGATTGATAGAATGTGATAAATTTGAAAAGAACGCAGCACAGGATAATGATACAATATGGAATTGCGTACTATCCCATCGATATCGACGGGAGTCATATCGATTAGTGGCACAGTCTGATAATTGTTCATCCTTTCATGCAGGTCACCTGGGGGAGGTGTATGAACGTGGTTCGAATCCATAGTGAATGGGACCTTTATGATGTGAATGATTGTGGAAAATAATGTTTTTCCAGCTTCACGATGCGAATCATTATTACCGTTTGATTTCCAATGCATTTGGAGACTGGTCATGCGTGCCTATTGTCGTCATATTTCATTGATGACTGGCAGACGTTTGCATTGGTACGGTGGTAAAACATACCATACTGTCTGTTGTACAGAGCACCCGGGACACCTGTTCGTTCCGTGTTGTTTTTTAAAATGTATTTTTGACACCATGGGCTGGTTATTTTTATACCGCTTTTGCCGGCAAGTACAATTAAATTGCACCGATGATGTCTGTGCACGATCTAATAATGGAATGTTGGTGGATTCAGGACATCGAGGGACTGGCGATGCACAGGAAGGAATGGAAACTTATATTTGAAAACACAGGAATAATCGTGGAGTCTGGATTTGGAATTAATTTTGCACTGTGATTTGGATTGATTGGATTCATGGATCGCCGTTGGAGAAAGGAGATCACAAGGATGAGGCTGTATTAGTTCTGGTGCGCACTGCTGCATCATTCTCATCATCCATACTGTACTGGGCAATCTGTTTTCCCATCGCTGGACGACGAGGGATGTGGATGATAGGATTGAACACAATATTCCGGATCCGTCGTATCCAAGTTTCGGCAGGTACTGTTTGTATCTGTAACTAGTGGAATGACATTTATCCTTGGACGCAACTGCTGCGATTGTGCCAACATTAAGAACAGGAAAGGCATTTGGATTATCCTTGTCCGAGGTTGGATCGACGTTGGAAATGGAATGTGCAATCATTCGGTAAACAAACAAAAGTTTTTTTTTCTCAATTAACACATTTTACCTTCCTGTAGCATTTAACCTATGGCATAACCTTTTCTATGTTAAACCCTCTGGAATATCTTTCGCTGTATACTTCCTTATTCACAGCTTTGTACCAGAGGATTTAGACGGGATTAATGATCTTTCCATCTTTCTGTTCGTCTTCCTTTAAAATGTACAGTCAGTTTCGTTTACCCATTCGTCCATCATGTTCGATTATTAAGATACTCAATTTCCACCCATTAACACTCTTTTCCATTCGCACCTACAACGATTCAAACGGAAGTGTACGGAAATAATCCAACGGTTTAGCAGGCTACACGTGTAGGACATTGTGATGGTAAGATTATTTTTTT
>STHB01000010.1:1578025-1684181 GCA_018908115.1 Anopheles rivulorum
TTTTTTTGTGATAAATTTTACGCACTGGAAAATGATGCAGATGGGACCGGCAACCGTTGTCGAATGGAAAATGGTAACAAATGTCTCAATCGTAAGTAGATGTACGCACCGGGAAACATACACCTCAGCAATACGATCAACTATAGTGGAAGAACGGACGCTATAGTTTATATAAAGAAATATACAAAACATATTAAAGGCAATAGTATGGACAATGCAATGGTTCAATTAGCTGGATAATCCAATAAAATAGCGAAAGGGTATGATTTTAACAAATACAAAATGTTGTCTACGGATTGATTGGGGTGAGAAATTGTGTTCTGAGAAAAATGTTACAACAATGTTGACAGCTGATCGCTACGCCGATAAACGTAAACAATGGCCGCGAGAGGTGCACACATAACACCGAACGTAGAAGTAAAACCATCTTTGTTTGAGGTTTTAGCCGCAGACTCGTTAAACGTTACTTTCTATCCTGCAATAAAACGCGTTGTCGATGTAGGTAAACATACATTGTGCCGTAAAGTGGCCTAATGATTAATCGGCATTTGTATCAGTTTTTAGCAACAGCGAAACCAGCGGTCTTCAGAGGGTTGATTCGTTATTATGATGAATTTTATTTGGTTTTCAACAGTCTCGTCCAAGGGTACTACATTAAAAACTATGGTGGTTCGCTAGCAGAAATATTTTATGGACTTACAAGAACATCCCTGCGAAGTAAAACATTCAGTACAAAGAATCGCAACTGGTCATTCGTCGTACTAGTTCTGGTACCGTACGCTATTCGCAAACTAGAAAAGGCGTGTGATCGGTGGAAAGAGGATTATGAAAACGCGAAACATGTTCCGGCAAATCGTAAGCTCTTGTACCGCTTGCTACCGTATGTAAAAGCGTGCTACGAATGTGTGAAGCTAGTTCATTATGTATCGTATTTGGCCAATGTCACCCAAACCCATGCACCTTCGTTACGCATTTTGGGGCTGGGATTAACTTACCTTCCTGAAGAGGAGGAAAGTTGGTCATTTAAGGACATGTTGCATGGAAAAGTAAGGTGAGTAGGGACGGGGTTTTTCAACGGTGTGGCCGTTTTCTCTCCCCTTGTTGCTAATGCATTTTTTTTCCCCTTGCAGAATTGCAACGATGCTCAGCACTGCCCTTTTGCGTTGGTTGGAATTGTCTGCATTTTTCCTACAATTCATCGAATGGTGGCAAACGGAAGCAAATATAGGAGACCTCTCGAAGCTGCCGATACCGGACGCTCCCGAACTGGATCCCAATGCGGAAAAGTACGCCAATGTATGCCCTATTTGTCTACAAAAGCACATTATCCCTACAGCGATATCAGTTTCTGGGTAACAATTAGTTTTCTTTCTTTTCCAAGTCTAAATATTCGCATTATGTGGAATTAGTTAAAACATATTAATCTTATCTTTGTTGCAGTTATGTGTATTGCTATCGTTGCATCGTTACTCACCTTCAATCGGAAAGCAGGTGCCCTGTTACTAAATATCCCGCTACGATTAACGATTTGATTGGAATTTATAGCGGCGATGATGACTGAAATAGTAAGTTAATCGGTTTGTTTAGTTTCAGCGATGTGTGTTATAGAACAAAGGGTTTATCTAATGGGTTCATCGTAAAAGGCAAACGGGTAGAGCAAACCACTTGGGCAAAATATATGTTTATACGTTTCGTATCTAGAATGTGGATTGCAATTACATTCTAGTCGTTATTGATAGAACAATAAATTCAAAATGGGACCTGTACTATAGTTACAATGGTGAAAATAAGCAAGGTCTAGTTTAGCCCATGCTCATAAGAAATGGTATTTAAGCAAACAAGTGGACGGAATTTATATTTTATTCCACATCGGTGGATGTGAAACCCGTGCTTAACAATCATGAAAACAAATCGATGTCATCCACAGTAACATCCACGCCTGACAGTTCGCTTAACAACAGAAAACGTGCTCCGCTTGTTTAGCAACAGTGTAATCACGCAGTTTTCCTCCGAAGATGACTTGTGTTGGGAAAGAAAACGGTTGTCTCATATACCATGGAAGTAACTTTCTTAAACAACGCTTACTGCTAGCAACACTCAGTGGAAAAGCTATCGAAATACGGGAAATACGGCCACACCGAGAGAGTAATCCTGGTCTGCAGGAGTACGAAACGAACCTGCTTCAGCTGCTGGACAAACTTACAAACGGCACGATTACAAGAGTGGATCATGATGGTTGTTCGTTTTTGTATCAACCGGGGCTCTTGTACGGTGGGACGATTCATCATGATTGTAGCAACGAGCGGGGAATTGGTTATTATCTAGACATCTTGGTAGCGCTTGGGCCGTTCTGCAAAAAGCCTCTGCAAGTCACACTCACCGGGGTAACGAACAGCAAGGAAAGTCCTTCGGTAGATCACATAAAGGCATCCGCACTGCCGGCTTTGAAGCGATTTCTCGTTGTGGATGAAGGTCTCGAGTTGAAGATACTGAAACGTGGTATGATGCCGGGAGGAGGCGGTGAAGTAACATTCCGCTGTCCTGTGCGTAAATCATTGAAAGCTATTCAGTGTACGAAGCAAACGATGGTAAAGCGCATACGAGGGACAGCATACTGCTGTAAAGTTAGCCCCGCAATGGCCAATCGTGCTGTGGAGCACGCGAAAGGAGTGATGCTGAATTTCCTGCCCGATGTGTACATTAACACCGACCAGCATAAGGGTAAACGGTCGGGAAATAGTCCTGGGTACGGCATCAATCTTGTGGCTGAAACAACCGATGGGACTACGTTCGCTGCGGAAGCTATCTGCAAATCGATGGAAGAGGTAATTGATATGCTGAATAATGGATTTAACACTAATTGTAGACCCTTTTTTTAACTTCGAAAATTGGTTCCCTTTCAGCAACAAGGCAATCCATCTATACCAGAAGATGTTGGCCGGGAGGCAGGCATGAAGCTGTTGGATGAACTGTTCCGTGGCGGTTGCGTTGACTCCGCGTTCCAGTGGCTGGTCGTTCTGTACATGGCGCTAGCGCAGAAGGATGTATCCAAGTTTCTAATAGGGCCACTTTCCCAATATACCATCCATTTTCTTCAGCATTTACGAGAATTTTTCGGCATTACATTTAAGTTGGAAAATGCGAATGGAGACGCAAATGACGAAACCGATGGTCTAGAAGCTGATGATGAGTTGTCTGGATCTAACAAAGTGATGCTAACTTGTGTCGGGGCAGGGTATAGTAATTTTAGCAAACGTGTCAACTGATCGCCTTATGCTTTGTATCTGCTGAGCGCAGTTGTAAAGAAAAATAAAATTAATAATGCTACAGCGCTTTGATTTAGTTTTTACATATTATGTTCATCACATTCATATGTGTGTACGATTCTTATTCCCGATCATATGCAGTGGCAAGAGGTAAAAGAGTCCCAAAACTTGTCTATTTTACTACATGATTCGTGTGGTACCAAAAGCCGCGTGCATTCATCTTCACCCTGTTTTACGTACAGTTATTTTCAAGCCAACACTGACGGTGGACAGTGTTTGCAATAAGTGTATAAATAAAAACAAAATCTTATTATGAGCATGTATATATGAGCTGTTTACGAAAAACACACCAAAGTATTGCAAAATGAAATGTAATGCACATATTTCAAAGTAAACGGGTTTATCGCACGTTGGAATGTTTGCTGCCATGTCCGTGTGTCGTTCGTCGGTGCAGTGCAAATATATCACGGTGTCAAACGTCAAGTGATAATTTGTTCTTTGGTCAGTTTTCATCAGTGAAGAATAAATAAAAAAAAACCGGCTTATCATCGCTCTCCGGGTTGATAACACTTTTTACTACCAACTGATTAGCATTTGGAGTTTGTTCGGATAGACGGTAAAGATGGCTTCAACCGTTGGTCAGGTAATATAGAACATTTTCCTACTGTTGCCTTCAAAATCATGCCGGCGTCCTGCGAAATTGATCGGTTTTCTATTGTAGGTGATCAAGTGCAAGGCGGCCGTTGCCTGGGAGCCAAAGAAACCGCTGGCAATCGAAACGATCGAGGTTGCACCTCCCAAGGCAGGGGAGGTTCGCATTAAAGTGGCAGCATCCGGTGTGTGCCACACGGACGCGTACACGCTGGGAGGGTTAGACTCGGAAGGAATCTTTCCCGTGGTTCTTGGACACGAGGGAGCTGGTATTGTGGAGAGTGTGGGCGAGGGTGTGACCAAATTTCAGCCGGGAGACCATGTCATTCCGTTGTACATTCCGCAATGTTTCGATTGTCGGTTCTGCAAGAGCCCGAAAACAAACCTCTGTCCGAAGGTTCGCGCTACCCAGGGAAAGGGTGTGATGCCCGATGGTACGACACGGTTTACGTGCAACGGGAAGCCCATCTATCATTTCATGGGTACATCAACGTTCTCCGAGTATACCGTGGTGGCTGAAGTATCGCTGGCGAAGATCGACGCTAGTGCTGCGTTAGAGAAGGTGTGTTTGCTTGGTTGTGGCATTCCGACCGGTTACGGAGCCGCACTAAACACGGCCAAAGTAGAACCTGGCAGTTCCTGTGCTGTATGGGGTCTCGGTGCAGTTGGTCTGGCGGTCGTTATGGGCTGCAAGGCGGCTGGAGCGAGCCGAATCATTGGTGTCGACATTAATCCGGGCAAGTTTGAGATTGCGCAACAGTTCGGTTGCACCGAGTTCGTCAATCCGAACGATTTCCAAGAACCCATTCAACAGGTGTTGATCGCGAAAACCGATGGCGGGCTAGATTACACGTTTGAGTGTGTTGGCAATGTGAATACGATGCGTGCTGCACTGGAGTCATGCACTCGTGGCTGGGGCGTTTCCGTGATCGTTGGTGTAGCAGAGGCTGGCAAGGAAATTGCCACACGTCCGTTCCAGCTGGTCACTGGACGTACCTGGAAGGGAACGGCTTTCGGTGGATGGAAAAGCGTAGAGAGTGTTCCGAAGCTGGTAGATCAGTATCTGCAGAAGCAGCTGAAGGTGGATGAATTCATCACACACACTATGGGCCTGGACAAGATCAACGACGCATTTACGCTGATGCACGAAGGCAAAAGCATTCGTTCGGTGGTGAACATGTAACATATCATTTTTTAATGAACCACATCGAACTCAGGGAACATTGCACAACATGGCCCAGCCAAATATTGCAAAATCGAAATTTTTAAAACTATTCACGCCCGATTCGCACAGGGAAATAAATGTTGGTGGTTGTTTGTAATGAAACGTGTTATGCTTTTATTCATTGTGATGACAATCTTCATTGTGATGAGCAAACTATTTGAACAAAAAGATGAAATCATATTTATATCGATTGCTTGCCCCTCTACTGCTCAAGGGGATCGTGATCGTTTTGTACGTTTTTCAGGTTTCGAAGCTGTACCGGAACTACGAGGCTTAAAGTGTATCTTTTGGTGCGTTATGAGGTGTTGCTTGCGTGAGAAAGATTTGTTACAAAGCTTGCATTGATACGGTTTCTCACCAGTGTGTAATCGGACGTGTCCTGCCAGGATGCGCTTCGCTTTGAACATCTTGTGGCATACATTGCATTCGAACTTATTTACATCTTCGTGTGTGGATGTATGGTCACGAAGGTGGCTGTTAGTGCGAAACCTTTTATCACACAACTTGCACGCGAACGGTCGATCGTCCGTGTGGATGCGGCAGTGATTGGTAAGATCACTTTTCTGGCCGAAACTTTTATTGCACTCCGTGCAAACGTATTTACGCGAGCGGTAATGGTTCTTCAGATGGTTTTTCAGTGATTCGGCACTGGGGAGTGTTTTATCGCATTGTATGCATTGATAATTTTCTTCCACCGCTTTAGCATCTTCACTGATGCTGCTCTCTGTGCGGTCGTGCATATGCTTTCGTTCAAAGTGCCGGGTCAAGCGCAAGAAGCTAACAAAGATCATGCCACAATCGTAAATGCAGATGAACGAATCCTGATGAAAGTACAGATGCTGCCGTATGTAGGTTGCATCCGGAAACTGTGCATTGCATATTCCACAGACGTGTATCTGATCGAGACGATTACTTTTCCAAAGCATATGTACATTGTCGGATTTCTCGTCCTCTGCCTCGTGGGTCAGAAAATGTTGGCGCATTGCCTCGAAACCGTTCGTAGTATACTTTATGCATCGGCCACATTGATATTTGCCAGATTTTTTTGTGAATGTTTTCAACCTTGGCACACATACATCCAGTCCGTTCAGATAAAACGTTTCATGCCTTTGGAGATCGGGATGGTACACATACTCTTCAGATGGCACCACATTGCAGCTAGTGCAAAAGTGTTCGATAAAGTGCATTTGAGATAAAAATACCGTGAAACAATCGGAACATCGGAAGTAATCTATTGACTCTAGACAAAGCTCAAATGTTGCTTTGTGAACCTGAAAATGTTGTGCCACCACTGCTGGACGTCCATTCCAGTTGCAGTAGCTGCAATACGCATGTTCGTTCTTTGATCGACTTGCAACTTTTTTCTGCTCACAATCGATGGAAACCTTAGACAGAATGCCGCTTTGTTTAGAATTTTTCGGCTCCTTGCTTGGAACAGGCTCGATAATTAATTTCTTTTTGCGATCCGGCTTTACGGGGCGAAGTGTGAAGCATTCTTCTTCATTGGATTCATTGGTTAGTAGTACCATTTCATATTTGTTCTCTTCAACATCATCGTCAGCGTTATGATCGCCAAAGTTCATCAATGTGCATTCTATGGGACTTTCGCGAAGAAGTTCGTTTTCTTGATATTCTCCCGAGTTAGTAGGAGTGATTGTTCCGTCTTCAAGGTTGATGATTTCACTAGTAGCTATCTGAACATCTAACTTTTCGGATGAAGGTAAACCATCCGTTTGGCTAGCTGTTTCGGCGGTCTCATTACTGTTTCGTGTTCTGTTCGCGATCAATATTTCATTCTTTGGCAATATAAATTCTGCGGGGGCGATGTTGTTCAGTTCTTCCGAAGCTTCCGTTTGGCTCTCGGCATGTTTTGTGTCGGGTTTTTTCGCATTGACTGGGCTGGACGGTTTAATGGTGAATATTTCGTACAGTAATTTGTTCGATTTCTGCACGGTACCAACGAATAGATAAAGCTCTCGGAGCTTTACTTTACACTCCGGGCATACATTGTTTGGAAGTTTGTCGTGTTTAACAAGCTGCAATATTGTAATTTTACTATCGTTACTGCATCACATTCATATGCATTTATTCACCGGGTTATCTAACGATCAGCAGTAGACCTACCTTTTCTCCGATAACCAATTCCAACACGCTTGGAAACGGTACAATGCGTCCATCCAAAATTTCATTGCAAAATATCGGTTTAAGCTGCGTTCCATCGACCGCAGCCAGACAGGTGCGGCATATCTCCTCAGCGGAAATGGTAAGTTGCAGATCCTGTGTGTCCATCGTGATACAAATCGTAGTATTTTATGCTTTTATTTTACCTGATATATGGGGGAATATAATCTGTATTAGCAGAAAATGAAAAAGACCTCGCTTTTGTTACGTTTGTTTCTCGTACCTGGAGACCAGAACTGATTCAGCCTAATGTTGTTTTACTATAGTGCAGCGTTCAAGAGTTCGTTTCTTCCGCATGTCATTTGGAGTAGGAAACGCAAAGATAAAGTCGTTATAATCAAACAGTTCGAGAACGTTGTTGTTTCTGGATAGAATGATTTGAATGTGTATTGATAGGGTGTGTAATGATATAACAAAATGTATATGATGTACAAACGGCAGTTTTACTAGAAATGAACGAACGGAGAGCTAATATTAGATTATATATCTAGCATGCTGCAGTGTATTGGATTGATGCATCAATATACATAGAGCCATTTGTCAATTGTCCAGCAGCATTTTGTAAACAAATCAGTACAAGTGGAATTTTAGTTGAAAAAGGTGATAAATTTGGTTAGCGTGTAATTCTAGCAAAATGAAAATGGATAAAATTCGTTTAGACATCGACTTGCAAAAAGTGTGTAGAATCTGTTTATCGCAAACAGACATGAATGACGCTCTTTTTAACATATTTACGGACGCCATAGTTGACGGCATGTTTGTGGCAATGTTCGAAGTAATTGAGGATTGCGTTGGGATACAGGTAAGTAGGGTAACCAAAAGGAAGCTGAACTAAAGGTTTTAAGTGCTGATTTTGTTATTTTCCCATTAGGTTAAAAACTTTGCCCAATTGCCGGATAAAATATGTCAGACATGCAAAACGACCATATTTCAATTTCATGTGTTTAAACAAAAATGTCGGCGTTCAGAAAAATTATTGCGATCCATGTTGGAACATAGACCACTACCCGCAACCGCTGAAAGAACAAACGAAACTGATTCAGAAGACAATGAGGGGGTGAAAAAAGAAATTTCACTTGTCCAACGAGCAAATGAATCAATCACCATCAGTCAGGAACTTCCCCCATCGGTGGAATATGTTGAGGAAACAATCGAAGAAGAAATTATGGGTGTTATAAGTAGTCACAGCCAAGCTTTCATTCTTGAAGAATGGGATGATTGTGTCGTTCAATCACCGGATGAGATCTGCTCGTCTAAGGATGGTAACATAAATATTGTTCATGAAGTAGAGTCATCTTCTGTGATGTGGGAAGAAAACAATCATTCTGGTATGGTTTCCAGCTCTCACAACGCTGCAAACGAATCATCAAAATGTGAACCTATGATGGACAGTAGTTCAAAAACAATAACGATCAAACGGTATGTTTGTGAAATATGCGGGAAGGAAACAATCTCCCGATCACGCTTGACGAGGCATATGAAGCTTCACAATGATTCTAAAATTGTGCTTGATCATATGCAATTTTTTTATTGCAACTGCTGCGAGTATGTATTTCTGCGGGAAGAAAATTTAGATGAACACAATCATCGGTGTACTGGAATATTAACGCATACCCAAGAAGACAGAAATGAATGTCACATGAGAGGAAGCTTAGAACGTGCTAAGCGCAATGTCGGCAGTGGTGTCTGTGGAATCTGTGATGCGAGGTATGAGAATATGCTAAATCTCAAGCAGCATATTATTACCCATTTGGACAAATTTCCATGTCCATTGGATGCTTGCGGTTGTGAGTATACGTCTTTGGCAAGATTAAATATTCATATTAGCACGCAACATGTTGAATATCTGTCACCAAACTGTCCCCACTGTAAGGAAGAAATCGATCGGGTTGATATCACCCAACATGTACGATTGTTTTGCAAAGCGAAGCAATATGAGTGTACCCATTGTGGTAAGTCGTTTTTAATGGTGGTAATGATCCATATGATTATTAATAAATATTGGTTTCAGATAGCAAATTTCTTTCTTGGAAAGCTTTGTCACAGCATTTGAAAAAACTGCAACAATCCTTCCAGTGTACGCAGTGCGATAAATCATTTTCCTCGCAAGCATCATTGAAACTTCACGAGCGTAAGTGCTGCTACATCTGAACACGAAAATAATGTGCTGTGATGCTTAATACGTATTTATCGAAATGTTTTTACTTCTGGTTTTTCAGGTACGCACACCGGAGAGCGGCCGTATGTATGTACGATATGCAATAAATCGTACAAAACACCAGGATTGCGGACAGCACACATGGATACGCATATTGAAGGGAAAACGTTTAAATGTGACATGTGTGGTAAATGTCTTCAAACGCGGGCCTGCTATCGTAACCACGTAAAGCGGCACTTGGAACAACGCAATCACGAATGTTTTGTGTGTGGCAAGAAATTTTTCCAAAAATGTACACTTCGTGTACATTTAAAGATGGTACACAGAGTGTCACGGGATGTGCTGGACGCACAATAAACGAATAATACGTAAGTAATTCAAATAAGCCTAGCTTGTATACTGATGAATTTAAGAATTGGTTAATGTACTGAAAGAATTTCCGTTGTAAATTGCCATTCGAGATCAACGATATATTCGTTTTATAAAACGATTTGATATTTGATACAATGAGAGGATATGGTGAGTTTCAATATAAAGTTGTAATTGTAAATTAATATGAGTCATTTAATTAAAATGTATGTATTATTAGGCATTGCACACTAATGCTATTAGATATACTTACTATACTATAATGATGATTTATCTTATGCAAGGAAAGGATAGTTACACATTTTAGGAGAGATTTTTGAAATGGTATTCTGACACAAATGTAGTCGAATACTTTGGATAAAACTTTCCGATGCAATGAAATATTTTCGAAACCTGGCCAAAGTTATAAACTTGGTTTATAAGATTTAGAATCACTGTCACATGGGAGATAGTGGTGACGGAAAAACTCAGAGGACCCTTTTCTACGTCGATTTAGCATGAGTCATGCGAAATGTTTGGACCTTCCTAACAGATTCAAGAAAAATCATTACATTTTTTCCCAGTTCAGGAAAGTCCCCTAATCGTGCTGCAATGTTACTACTATACCGAACTTAAGATTTGTATGTTCACTACAGATTTACGGATATGGACTATGCCAAAAGCTGACAAAATGGACACATTAAATTCCGATGTGCTGTTCACGTCATTTGAATGATATCAGACAAGCTAATGATAAAGAATAATGGTGCAATAAGAAAACATGAAATTCTTCTGAAATGGGAGATATTTCTGATAATAATGAAATATGGGATAACGAATTCATCGGAATTTCAGCATTATCCATTATGTTCCCAATGATTCTACAATATTGTTCCTTTCCTAGAAGAGATAGTTGAAAATTATCAAAAAGGATTATGAACTGGGCTACACTTATATCATCTTTTCGTGTTAACAGTATACTAGCTGCTAGATAGAAACTAGAAGGTTTTTGGATTTCGTACAAGATTATCACATTTGTAAAAATGTAAAATGGCCATTGTCATATGTCAGGTGAAGGTGGATGAATCATTCCAAGGAATGATTCCTTTATTACTGCCAAGGGTCGTAGGACGGGAGGGAATTGTTAGGGATGGAGATTAAAGAAACAAAACCAAATAGATGATGATTTCACCACCGGTCGAGTGAACATGTACTGACGTTCAGATAGCTGATCGCACTTTTGAAGTCGTCCAAAATTCACCTGTTACGCCGCGGGGTAACAAATCGGATACGAGATCCGCCTTTATTGTATCGATTCGCAAAGGAAAATCGATCCAGGAACTCTCGCGTAATCCTCAGTTTATTTCGGATGGTAAATCGAGCATTTAAAGTCTTCTCAAGATAGACGAGTTAGCTTTTTACTGTATGTATCAGCCAAGATTCTAACCGCGGACTTTTGAATTCTCATTTCACCATCATCTAAGATTCCATCCAAAAGTCTTGAAAGACTTTGTTTGAGGTTTAAGTGTTAAGTGGTTTATTCCGTCACAATTTGGTTATTATATACTAAGTTTGAAAGCATAATATTGATCTACTCATTGATTTCTTCCTTACGTCTAAGATCAATTTACTTGTGCATTACATTTCTAAGGTATCTTAAGCGAATGTTTATTCAATCTCGCCTGCTTATCTCGCTCTTTTAACTTATCAAGCAATTCAAATTTTCATCTAACATAATATTCGTCAAGTTACAATTCCGGGCGAACACGTGCCTACAAGTGTGATTAATACTTATCTTGAAAGGTTACATTGTTACAATTGTTTGAGAGAAGTTGCATTTCATTTTAAGTTCTCAGTAACTTCTTTTATGCGTACGTCTGCAGTGTTCGGGTTTTACTCATACGGTTGCATGCAATGATTTTTAGGCTTCACGTGGGTAATACGATGCATGTGTTGTAATCGTTTGATCTACGGTTTCGGTTTATGTTAATCGTTGTGGTTATCTTGTTGTGTTAGATTGTAACTAACTTCTTGCAAACGTGTTTGTGTTTTTATTTATTTTTTCATCGCGTTCGTATCACGTACCGACAACATCGTCGTTGATATGCGAGCCAGGTTGAGAAACCGATTTTACCTGTTTCAGCTTGTATATCTGATCTTTGCTTGAGTGCAACTTCTGTCGATGATGGAAGCTAGAATTTTGAGACATGAGTTTTGCTTTGGAGAGAAAATTGCTCAACTGGTTTTTTGGTCTGGGTAATGAAAAAGCAGCTCCAGTGACAATCTTGACTAAAAGCAGTTTATGGAACTCCTACAATAAGTGAAAGCCAAGTAAATAGACAAGGAACCCATATTGTACGGACTTTTTAGTGGTTATGATAGGATTCGATAGAGGTGAATGTTTCGGCTAGAATTGTAAAGATAATGGATTAGCAGACAATGGCATTTGATCGTGAGCGGATTATGGTATTTAATTAAACTATTTTAATTGCGTATTAGTTTGACTTACTAAATCGCTTTTCATTTTTCTTTCTTTATATGAATGAGCAAGAAGAGAGATTCTGTTTCGGTTTCACAACACGAAATTCTTATCAAATCTTGATTTGTTGCTCCAGTGAAATGTCAGGTCGTTGTATCTTATTTGCTTGCATGTTAGTTTATTTGATTGTAGTACATATGAATATGCTACACCCCTTTGTCACACCCCCTATTGTATGCACTTAGAGCAAACGGGAACGCATCATCTGCAGCCTAAGAATAGACGACAAAATCGAGTTCTGCTTCTATGGTATTAACACTCTGCCTATCCAGCCTTACTGGGAAGCTTTCCTCCGGTGCCCTTGGCGGCTCGTTTTTCACGAGCAACCGATACGTAAGATATTGATTCTAAAGTCGGCAGAATGTTTGTTATTTCGTTCGATCTTCTAGCATTTCGACGGGATCTCTGTAAAAAAATATCGGGAAAGAAGGAAAGGTGTGTTTGGATAGGACGTAAGATGAAGGTCCGGTAAAGCATGTACATTGCCGTGGTAACGAATCAAACCGTCTGTGGCATCTGTGACATTTGCGGCGGTGGAGGCGGTGGTGGTGGAAACTGATCTTGTCCGGGAATTTCAGGTGGAGCTTGACGTGATACCTATAGAGAGCAAACGCTATAGACCAACAATTGTTTCGATGAACTTTGCTTGTAGTGACTTACCCGACTGTGCAGCATACCGGGTGGCTTTGGAATGTCACCAGGTCCCGGGAAGTTAGGTATTTGCGATGCATCGGAAGGCTAGAAAAAGCACATGGTGCGTGAAAACCGAAACGATTGAAAAAAAAAAAGGTTGACAATTGCAAGAGTAAAACTTACCGCCTGAATTGCACTTGGCAAGGCTAAGACTGCAGAATGATCGATCAGACAAACTAGTCCAGCGAAAAACGCAGCAAGTATAGTAAGGCGAGCCATGTTGTTTAATGTAGCAGGGGTTTCTGTTAGCATTTGGGTTGTTGATACCGGGTTTTTATAGCACGATCGTTACCTACGCCATTGAGATTCTCACCCGCGATATGATCAATTAGAGGCTTATTAACGAGCGTAAATCATCCTTCGCGTGTCAACGGCTGTAAATTGCGGGCAGAATACGCTCCGATCTCGATTATTCGTCGAAATGACCGGATGAAAAACATGTTACTTCGGGCATGTTTGTTTTTTCCCCAAAAGAAAGGCCTTATGTGTATGTTTGTGTCCGTTTGTTTGCTGCCACTTGATCGGAAGATTTAGCGTGGTGGGAAGTTGTCAAATGTGTAATCTATAATTTTCCATGACCTTCCCGTGTGATTATCACCTTACTGTGTTGCCCCGTACTGTAAGCATGATTTAATCTGTTTCTCACACATTTCATACGTACCTATTGTGTACTCATCTGCGTGACAATTGACACAATAATAACACACCAAGGCTGGGAGTCTATTTAAATTTTATAATAATTTATTTAGTTTTCTCTTTATTAGAACTATTTAACAATATATACAGTAGGCAATAAAGATCAATAAATGTATCTCTCTATACTCTGACAACATAGTGAAGTGAACGTGAATTGAATCTAGAAACTAAAGTACTAACCCATGAGATTAAGACACCTAACTCCACTATGTCGGATCGATGTTTTGTCATTTTTGCATCGCATTCTTTATAGTTATTGATATACGTTTATGCTACTGCTGTGTGTTTGTGTTTGGGTGATTTTCTTTTAGATTGTACAACTATCGCGGATGTGGTATGGTATGGGTTGCATTTGTTTTACTTTCGCTATGCAGAGACTAGGTTAATGTTAAAGAGCATATGCATGTTTTTACGCTCTGCCCATTGTGTCTAGCTTCTACATAAAGTTCTAATATGTGTTCAGAAAAAATGGAAAATAAAACATGCCCTTTCTAGTATCTACCATAATGGTTTGGATTTTAGGTTGCAGATTTGAGGCTTTGATTAGACTGGTTTTACGCTAAAAACTACATTTATGCAAGTGTTTTGTTTTACGAACTGTGTTTTTGTTTTATTTGCATATTTTTTAAATACTATTCCTAGAAGTGTCTTTATTTGTTTGCTATATTTTGAATTTATTTTCGTTTACTGTCCCTTGCCGCAATGGTATCGTTCGAGTTGAATTGCTTCATTATTTTTCTTTCCTTTCCTTTCTCACGGGAAATCCGTAATGTTACCACTATTTTCTAACTTCATCCCACAAATGTTTTTGTTGAATAATTTATCTCCGTTCCGTAGTATTTGTTTTGATTGTTTTGTGTGCGTGACGCTGCTGCAGTTTTGGAAACGGATGAGACGGCAGCCCACAAAACAGTTCTAAAATGTTAACGCGAATGAACAAACTACGCCACCCTAGTACATTGGCCCTAGGCAACTAAACTAATTATCTAAACCTATGTAAATATGAAATTCGAAATGAAAGATGAATAGTACTATCCGAATAACTGGCAAATATTTGAATACAAAACTTATGCTATACAGAGATATATCAAACGTTTCCTGCTACTGCTACAGCCGCTACAGATCGGTTATTAGAAATTGGTCATTTCGTTTCCTTCATTGGTATTTGGTTAATGTGAGTTTGATCGTTTTTTCTTCTAATGCCATCTTATATTTTCTGACTTCGTTTGGCATTCATTTCATATTTGTTCCACTTTCTGTCTTCTCCTTTTTAATGCATAGAGCGTGATGGGAGATGGATACAGTACAGTACAACAGTGGCCATGAATCTGATACACCTGCAGTGCACATGATTTACGTAACTATGTTGTGTTTTTCTATGTTATGGCGGACCTCTTTGAGGATTATGTATGGCACACAAGTTTGTGTGTGTGTGTGTGTGTGTGTGTATGTCTGGGCCATATGGTTTACTTTATCAATATATCGAGTAAATTTTGGTTTCTTGTGAGAGCAGTTTTGCTTGCAATATGGTTGTTGTTTTTTTTTCCTTGCAGTTCAGTACAGTAGATTTGTGTGTGTGTTACGCTAATGTTGCTTGAAGAAGAGTAACTCGGAAAAGGGTATAGATGTGTATAAAGATGTACCCATGTAGGTATGTAGATATTGGTATAACGTTCATAGGTAGGTTGTTAGGTAGGTAGGTAGGTAGTTAGGAGCAAATGGTGAAGAAACAGTCCCAATTGGTGTAGTAACACGATGACACTAGAAATTCGAAGATGTTTAAAATCGCCCACAACTGCCAATTGTAAAGAACATTTTTTCTTATGTTTTTTGTCCTCATTCCTGGCTCTAATTGGTTAATGGTTCACGTTATATTCCTTATACATCGATCACTTACGTTATACGCTCTAGTGATCATCGGATGCAAAATAACGAATCTGTATTTGTTCTTTTGTTCGAAGGAGTCTGTTTAAGGTTAACAAATTAACAGCATTTTCAAACAGGAGGATAGGAGATAACAACTCGCATTACAGTTTATACCACGCATTGAATGTGCAACAATTATCGACATGAAGATTGGGAACATATGCACGATCAAGTTCAGTTTTATATCCGTTCGATGGATGTTTCCTCTTTTGCGGTCTTGAGCCGATACATTGATGTGTGAAACATCACCAACGATCATCATTATCTATACGACCTTTTAATTCGTTTAACTTTTTCGCAGACGTCCCTCCTGTTGGGACCTTTTGTATTGTTCTAACTTGTAGCTACACGCAATAAATGTGTTAAAAATGGTGTATATGCTTTAAAATTTGAGTATTGTTTTTAACCGCTTGTCCTTTCTGTTTAATTTTGTTTTCATTTTTTTAATTTTTGTAGGCTTCAGATAAAAAGTAAGTAAATAAATATGAGTAAATAAATAGCTCGATACGCTCGCGTATTACATCTGAAATATCTTACCACCTCTGTCCCCTTTGTAATAGTTTATTACAATCGTTATTTTTCGCGTGGCTTTAGTGCTGCACGCACCCGTTTTTTTTTTGCCCCACGCAAGGTGTTTAGCGCAACGAACGTAAGCTTTTATTCACATGCGCATATCGAACTATCATCACGTGTTTCGGGTATTAAGTGTTTAATTCTTTGCTTTACTATAATGGTAAACATTAAGGCTATTTCAATGTACTTTTTTGCAAGAGAACCACTACATGTTCTTCTATGATCGCTAAGAGCAAAGATGACAAACGCTGATTTGGATTCGTGTAGTTTGTAATCCTGCGTCTCTTGCATTATTTACGTGACTCGTAATATATCTTGGTACAAACTCGCACATACCCACGATTAGCATCTAGTTGGTGCGTATGACGTGGATTAATTATTTGAAGGTATTTTGTTACTAGAAAGAATATCAAATGTTTCAATGGCTCGTGAAACGAATTTTAGAATTCCTAACAGCAGTTTTCATGCTACAGCACGATTTTATCGGTCACATTTAGAAGACATGTTCAACCGATTCGTGAAACCAGAACTGAAGCTTACGTAACTTAATCTCTTATTAAGAGCTCATAAAAAGGATGTTCCATATCCGTGTTGCTTTTTTCGCTATCTCTGCAATAGTATTCGTATCGCACGTTGATAATGTTTTTTGCACTGCTTTGGCAATTGTTTCGCTGTACGTGGACAACATAACCTGTCGCGAACTATGTTTAGAGTATTAGTTAACGCGATGGTACGATTCGGTTCGATAGGTAATCTGTACACATGTGTAGCTTAACGTAAACCCTTGGTTCCATAGTCAGCTGTAAGATGGTACGATTATTTTAGTGACACACAGTTGTCGCTGCAGGGTTTGTCAACGGGTGTTTTTGCATACATCTGCCGGATAACATGCGGTTAGTAATGTCGTGTTGTATCGATATTTACGGTGCCGCTTGGTGTAAGGTATATAAGGTTTGCAGTGTTGCTTGCCGAAACATACATTTGAATTGTGAACTATAATTTGTTGTCCCTATCTTAAACGTAACCTTATGAATGTAAAATCTTTTTTCTCAGGAACGACCTAGGTTGTGGTTTTCTGTGTATCTATATGTTTAATTACCGCACTTTTGAAAACAGACCATACCTTAAAGCATTGGGCACACAAGCACCGCAACGTAATGACAATTTTGTTGTTTTATCTAGAGACGGGCAGAAGGTGTCATTAAAGGTGTCTTTACTGGCATTTACTGAATGAATATCAATTTTTATTTCGTGAACTTTGAACGCTTTAAAGAATGTTAATCAAACAAGTCGCAAGTACTATATAATCCATAATTATTTAGCTCCCGAGGTCTTTAGAAACGGTTGATATACGGCCTGGCCGTTCGAATGAGAATTAAAAAAAATCTTCAGAAACGGTACGATTAAAAGGAGATTGTGTGCTGGCACAATGCAATCCGGTAGGGTGTCTTCAAAATGGGTAAATTGATTCCTCCGTTACATTAGTTAAAGCAATATTACCAAGACATTCTTGTTGTCGATTTTTATTTAACTATTTCGTTCATTTGTTTCATTTCGACTAATATGTAACATTGGAGCATACGATGTAATGCACAGAAAGAGCATAAAAGGGTAGCCGTTGGTGGATTGGGTGCATGATTCACTGCGTTTTGGCGGCTCAAACACACAAACTTCTTTCGCAGCGGGTTCCGTTTTCATCGGGAAACCGACTTATTACATCTAGCAGATGAAAAGATTCATCGGAAAAATAAATAACTATCGCAATCTACAGCAACGTTTTCTTGCTAGATAATTCAATCGTTGAAGTTAAAGCGTTTTAATGGTGGACATATATTGTTCACAATGAAGGTGGTCGTTTACAACTATGGTCGGTTTTTCGTTTAGCTCTGCATTCTATCTTGAACGTTTTGTTTGCAGATTTTTAAAAGCGATCATGATTGGTTCGTTTTGAAATGAATAAAAGACCGTGACGTTTGCAAACTGCTTGCCAATTTTAAATCGAATATTGTGATGTTTTTTTTATAACATGCTAAACATGCTCCGTGTCCCTACCCGTTTTTGCTACATTTCAATTAAGTTGCACACACCTTTTGGGAGACATCGCAAACCAATCGCGATCGAGTATATGATCGCGTAAGTGTTGGTCATGAGAGTTTTGCTACCATTTACTCGACGAAGCTAAAGCTTTTTTACTTCCTTGTGCACAGCCTGCAATGGGTTATCTTGAACCATGAAAATTGAAAAAAAAAAATTATTAAAATTAGTAGAAAAAGCAACAAAAACAACAAAAACTCCGAACAATTCGATTCGGCGACATAAAAATGAATGTCAAAACATTCATATTTTGCTTGTACTTCAAGCGAGGCACTTAAATGAGAAAGGATACAAAGTGTAACAGAAACCTGAACGCATTAAATGAACAGAAACAGTCAATGAATTGCACTAGTAAAGTTTTGCTTTGAACGAAAAATAATGCTAGGTAGTGTTAGCGATTGGCCGTATCATTCACTTGTGGTAGGCTAAGAATTGGTAAACTGTTGCTATAATATTAATATTATCAAATTCGCACTAAACGAACGCATCGATCGTGGGTATCTGTCCGTGTAGTGGACTGTAATGCCGATTGAAAATATAGCAAAATATGCGATTAAAATAAGATGCGCTGCTTGATGCGCCTTCTTTTGCTACGATTTTTCATTTATATCACATTACGCATGGTGTGTACTACGACGGACTAAAAACGTTCTCCTTCGCTCTGCGCTACTAGAAGTGTATGATGCATTACAACTCACGCTAAAGCTTTGTGGGTTTGTTTTCTACTTCACGTTGTTCCTTTGTTGTACCCTTATCGTGGTACTTGAGAGATGCTCTATATATGTCTCTTTTCCGCGATGGGCTAGACGCGGAGTACTATGCAATCCTAGATATATTTCCGATTCACATAATGCAGGATAATTAGTTGAAATATGTCACTTGTCTTAACTGTTGAACAAATATTCGTTCTCTTCTAACGACCTTTTTCTTTTGAACGGTTAAAGCTGTCTCATTTGAAGAACCAAGAACATACGGCATCTAGTAACAGTACGAAATATTCTACTGAATCTTACTTTACTAAACACAACAGAGTTTGAGAACGGAGTGACTAGAAGACAGTCAGCAATCATGTATAACGAGTATCTGTTCGCGTTATACCTGCTAAGGTGATCTTCGTTGTATAAAATGCCATCGAAATAATTAGGAAGCTCAAATGCAATAGCCACCAATTGCTCGCTGCAAGTTAAATAAAATAAATGAAACGAAAAACGCTCCATTTGGTTCTGGTGCTAGAGTTGTATCTACAAATAAAATTGAATAAGTTTAACAAGCGCTTTGTTCACTGTGTTGAGTTGGCACACGAGCTCAAGCTCCCCATTCTACCTGCGAGCTAGCACTGTCTGTCATGTCACTCCGCTATGCGTATACCCATAATTCCATCGCTCCATGTGCTCTTTTGTTTTTAGAAGTATGGAAAAACCGTTTCGACAAAACTCGCACTAGCTTGAAGCAGCGCTCTCGTAGGAGCTAGTTCACACGTGACGGATAGCTTGCCCTTGCGCTTGTTCAGTTGCTCGTGGCACAATAGTAATAATATAATTGAAATATACAGCAAATAAGATGACATTTATCGATGCGCTGAGTGCAAGGCTCATTTGTTGGACAATCCAAAGGCCAGCAGTAGGAGTCCGTTGCATATGTTAAGCACGGTTTATTTCAGAATTGTTTATACAACGCGTTCCATAACACGCAAAGTTGTATGTGATTACTTAAGCCTATGAGCTATTGGGTTCTATCATATTCGTTCGTGTGAAATAAACAAACACTGTTCGAACCGTTGTAACGACCCAGTGTAACTGATCCACCGGTACGAACCTGGATAGCTCATTTCACACACTGTTGCTCATGACTATTGTGATGCTGTCTTTTGAATGTCTTATAATGCTACGTGTTTCCTATTGCAACTACAGCTTGTTCCTCCGATGAAATCATGTTGATCGAAACCGTTTCAGGGTGGTGTAGTGAGATGATGAGTGTTTTTGAGTTGAGGCGCTGTTTCGCGCTATTAGTGTACTCTGAAACTCATACAATCTTTCGACGATCAACCGGTGCGATCAATCGATAATGATCGATAAATTCGTTACTTTTCCCGAAACTCATGTACTTTAACGGTTTAGGTGGAACTGGGGGAGAGTATTTGTTTTGTTTTTTGTTTTTTTTTGCACTTTAAGGCAACACAAACGTTATCCGCTGGTTTTATTATTTCGTCTACAGAACGATAGAAATGTTTAACTACTTTCTTCGGTTAGCAAACCGGCCCGGTGCCCCTCACGATGTGTCAGGTAAAGTTCGTGTGTAATCGCTAGTGTTGTTTTGCTAATTTTGCTGCTTTTTTTTGGTTGGGTTCCACGATGTCTATGGAAATTGCTACCAGTCTACGTCGAGTTGATGCTAACCAATTGGTATATCGACCGATTGAAATACAGCTGAAGATCGATACTACTACTGCACTGTATTTGCCTTCCTGCATTAACTGACTTGTTAGAGCGATTTACCCTCTTCTCTACGTCGGTTGCAATGCTGGCTCCTGGCGGCAGCCACCATTTCCATTTTGCTCCCTGCGTTTCCCCCTTATCCTTACCCACAGTTTCCACATCGTCGACTTTAACACTACGTTAGTAATGGGTTAATAATGCACCTCTATTAGTTGCTGTTGCTACGACGAGCCCTGTAAAACAGTAGCCCAGAACTGGCTAGTTGCCCTTTTTATATTGGATCTAATTCTAACGTATTCGTTTACATCACTAAGTAGTCTTTTTCCTTTTTGAGTGGCGTTCGCGGCTGTCCAGCATCAGACCAACCCAAGCTGCAACCACCCTAACTGTAACCACCATGCCTTCGGGGTATTCAGCTTGGTATCGTAATATAATGTTTAGTCAGCCCAGCTAGTGCTACCGGGTGCGTTGCGTACGGCCGGATACTAGAATCGAGAGGCACGTTCTCGCTGTTTAGTGAACTTGCTGCCCGTTCCGGCCACCGGTCCCGAGGCGAGCGAAGGTGTGGCGTAGCAACTGGTCGAGCTGCCGGAGGAAGATAGGAACAGGTCGGAATGGAAGGACTCGGACGCGGCCGGCGGTGGCGGTTGTGGGGGGCGGTTGGGATCGGGTAGCTCGATTCAGCTGCTTGTCCGATGGCTGCCCATATGCGTGTCGCCGGTGGATGACTGTGCGTTGTTGTGCGCGACGTAGGAAGGTGCCGTCGTGTTGCCGTACGTCGACTGTGTGCCGATGTTGTTGGCGAACGAGGCATTCGCTGACCCTGGTACTAGCGCCATCGACGAGGACGAGGCGGACGCTGCGGGTCCAACGGTCGAGGCACTGGTCGTAGACGGTGGCAACAGTGTTTCCGGCACGAGATGGGGCGTCCGGCTCGAGATGGGCGGCAGGATCGGGCTCGCAGGCCACGGATAGGCCGGCGTCGAGGTCGACGGAACACTCCTAAAAGAGAAACTGGTTTACGAAAGATGATGAGCAACACAAACACACCGAACATCGACTTGGAAGTGAACTAGAAGCCGTTGCCGTTGGGTTGATTCGGTTGTTGGGGGTTTTTCAAGTTGTTGGTTGTTTTTTAATGGTGGTGGTGGTGGTGGTAGGAGTGATAGTACTGGTTGTGGTGATGTGGTGGTGTTAGTAGTAGTAGTAGTAGTTGCTGTTGTTATTGTTGTTTTGTTGGTAGTAATAGTGGTGTTGGTAGAGGTTAGTATTTGTATTTTTCTTGAACCGTCCCCAGTGTTTCACTTGGCAAATTCCATTTTGCGATACCACCGTTGAGCAGGGGTGGATTTTATTTTTAATGTCATACAGGCAGCTGTTTCGGTTCTGTTTCGTACTTCCAAACCGGTATTCGGTCCAGACGATCTGCGCCAAGCGCCATGCTGATGCATACTAGTTGGTTAGTTGATTAGTTGGTTGGTTGGTTGGTTGGTTGGTTGGTTGGTTTTGTTTTGTCGGGTGGAGGTGGGATGGTTTGAGCGAGCAACATTGGACGCTGGTGGAACTCTATGAAAATAGGAAATTTTTGCGGCATGCTTCACGGTACCTGGAGTGCGGCAGCATCAGTGGCGAGCCAAGGGGTGGCGCCGGCGTAGGCAAGCCGGACGACGAACCCGTGGCCGCTGCATCCGGGTGCAGGAAGTTACGGCGCTGATCCACCCGCTCCTGATGCTGCGTTAGGCATCGCGTTAACACTTCCGGAAGATTTTCGATTTGTGTCTGGTGTAGAAAGGAAGCAACAACATTATGGTACCATGTTTGGTAGAAAAGTGGCTCTGGTCGTGAGCCATGATATTTACCTGTAGGGATGTTAACTTGTCCTCTAGACTGGTGATACGTTCTTCCAGAGCATCCTGTCTGGTTGACATATCCGAAACGATCTCGTACACGGTATTTTGCGTCTAGAAGAATATTACCGGATAAATAAGCAATCCATATAGGCACAATGTTTGTACTAAAAGTTGTTGATTGTAGTTATAAATGAATTTAAATTCTCTTTAGTTATTGTCTATTACAATATCTAGCAAATAAAATATATCAATGTGAAAGTGTAATGATTTTTGTATGGTATATAATTTAATAGTGGTTAGCAATAAGGGATGGCTGTTTTTTATGAATAAAAAAATCCAAATTGATTCCAAAAACTGAACTACTTCTGAATTTTGGTGAGTATTATATAAAGAAATTATGAATTCGAAATAAAAATTTATGTAAAACTATGAAATACAAACTTTAATTACCTTTGCCATGTCGGTGATGGTGTTAGCATTGTCCATCAGTTTGCGCTGATCCATTTTTACTTTGCGAAGTCTTAAAATGGTAAAAAGAGATACATGTTACTTAAAATCGTATTTAAACAATATCCGTTGCATGCGACATTCTAGAGTGTATGGTTGAAGTGGCGCTCGTAGAAACGTAGCCATTAGTTTAAAACGTATTTTCGTGTGCGTGTAATAGTTGTGTTAAGCTTAACATCGTTTACGATTAAATGTTTTGTTGAATAGTTTGTCAATTTAAGCTCTACAGATAGAATTTCATTCGTCGACACTTTTAAATTGGCTCCTATTTCTCTTTTGTAAATAAACGGATTTTAATAAATGCTATCATGCAAAATATATTGTTTTCGCCAGTTATGAACATAACTTTCTTTAGAATTGCTATCATTTTAAATTTAACCGTGCTCTTGACATATTGCTTGAGCCTTCATGATAATATGAATTGATGGATTAACACTGCATATCTGACTCTAAGTTCCGTATGTAGTCTGGTAGATGTCGTAAATTCATACATACAGTACTTTGATTAAAATGGAATCGGAAGATTCCGTCGAGTTGTGTAATAACCGCTATTTCCTGCTTGTTTAAGAGAGTAAAACTATCCCGATCGGGCAGATTGAGTGCTGTACCTTGGTGCATTGAGTGAATTGGTGGTGAGATAGTTTTGCTTACGATGTGGATAAACAGTACAATGCTAAGCAAAAGGCTTACTAATAGCTAAACACTTAACAAAAAATGTCACAGGACTTAATGACTATTGTAATCTCTTGTTAGTTAAATTAGTTAAGAAGTAACTAAGTGTTTTTTTAAATACTTACGCGTAAATTGCCAACAGAAACTTTCTCTGATGCGTTCGTACTCGCCCGGGATTCACTCGTTTCACCAGACGGGTGTGTTTGTAGATTAGCCAGGTTTCCCGCAATACGTTGGCGGCAGCATTTTTTAACTAAATAAAAGATGTGTATTAAAGGTAAAGCTATAGATTGATTGTGCAAAATATATCTTAAGTGATCAACGAACAATTTATCTGCAAATAGTTAAAATTACTTTCACTTCTAACTAGCATGACCGCAAGCGATGCGATGACAAATGGCACGGATTATTGTTCAATCAGTACGTAAAATTTATTTCTATGCTTACGTTTAAGCCTGGCCTCAATTTAAGTACGCCTGAATCATTGAAAAGTTGCCAGTGGTCTTCGATTTTCTGCTAGAATCGTCAAGGTGAGTTGGACGCCTTGTGCGCAAACAATGGTGGGTTGCATGGTCAGCTAGGTACGCAACGGCAGGACTCACCAACTTCAAAAAGCCATCGCCGATAAGTTGCTCCCGTAAGACGTATGACATGACATCAGCCGTCGTTCGTTTCCCGGTTTGGCAGACGGTTGGTAAAATAGCGCCATTAAACCTAACGACAGCGATGATAGGAATCAGCCGAAAATGGCATTCCCGAGCAAGCACCGTGATCCGTGATAAGTTTATAATGAAGTGGAAAACCCGACCCGAACATCCAATAGGGGATAGCGTGAACAAAATACGGACAGTGGTTCTTAAATTATCTTCCGTTCTGTCGACTTGAAAACACCCAACGGACGGTTTTTGTGGATGCGATGTGGTATGTGATGAGACCGGACCGAACTGGTTTCCCTGCTAGGGTTATGTTTGCTGTCCTTCCAGCATGGTTTGAAGTTCGAATAGCACATGCTCGTCGAAGGCTTACCAGCACGAAAAGACGACGGGCTAAACGTAGAGGTCTGTCCTTGCCGTAGGTAATTATTGTGCCGCAGAATAAATGGGTGCGTAATTTTTCTTCTACCTTCCCATGGGGTTAGTCATGCGTAGGACATCGTTCAGTTTCAGTTTTTGTCAAAGCACCGAGAATACGCTAAAGGAACCGATGAATTGACTTTTTGTTCATTGAAAGCAGCTGTATTTAACGAGCGTTTGCCGTTCGAATTTCAGTATTCATGTACAGTGGGTAAAGCCAATTGTTATTTTTGGGAGGATTTTGAACATTTTGAATTAAGCTTACTAACATGGAAATTCCACTAAATGTTGTTTGGAAACTAGTTCAATTATTTAACTTTTTCGTTTTTTTAAATTTGTATTATTTATCTCAAAATTAAGTCTTTACCCTGCCTATGTGTAATAAATTAAGCTTTATTTATCTTTACTTTTGTTATCAACATTTAGTTTTTTAATCTTTTGTTTCGATTTCTTAATTTCTTCAACTCTTTCACACACCGAGAAATGTTCTAAAATACGCATACCGGGGATATGCGTTGCAAAGAGCTAATGAGGAACGTTAAAAGCACCGGTGTCCTGTGTAGGTGTTCTTTGAAATCAAAACTCTTTGTTCGTTTTCGTTTAATGCACAGGTGTTGATTGCAGCCATAATTGATCGCTGCCGATAGGTTTCAAATGCAAACCATACCGTGCGCAATGCTCTTTCGAAAGGTAAAAAACAGCATTCATATTAGTTTACATTTTGTATGTTTAATTTGTTACACCGTTTTCAGTACCATTATCGAGCAGTTGCACCTGTGAGACATACAAAAAACTCTTTTAAATAGTGTTTGATTCTACACATTTCTCAAGGATCCACTATTTGAATATCATTAAAAGTGTCCAAAACTTGTTCATGGTGAAAATTCTCTAGCAAGTTTTCAAAAGCACATCATACACGTTGGAAACTTTACTACTTGCAACGGGGGTTTTTAAAATGTTGCCGCTCAATGACGCTGGTGCGTTCGATGAACGGAAATTGGAACGGCATACGAAATCAACTTCGGTTCCCAGCATATACGGAAGGCCACAAGCTTTGAAATAGAATTCAACTTCTTCGAATTTCGTATGTGCATTTGCTTCCGAGTAGTCCGAGTAGTGAACTTTATGGTTTTGATGAGTTGGTTGATTAGCTAGGAAACGGTTTCGTAAAAGTCAGATCAAATCTCTACTTGAAATGAGTTTAGATCACTCTTATTTCCACAACTAAATAGTAAGTTATGCAGTTTACAGTTATTGTCTTTTTTGATTTGAAAAAATTCTAATTATTAACAAATATTAAAACAACGTTGTTTAATGAAAAATAGACGGTCGAAAGTTCGAAGAAAGGTTATTTTCGTCAGTTTTTTAAAATACAACAATGATTAAGATTGCTTCGACAAGAAAAGTAACTCTGATATTTGTCGGGCATAATTCTGATATTTCATTTTTTCCATCAATTATTCTAGAATACTTAATGTTGGAGAAAATACAAATCGGTTTTGTCGAAAGCTGATTCATATAGGTTAATAGAAACGTAAATAAGGATGTTGGGCTAAATACCAAAATTTGATGTGAAATAATTTCATTTAACACAGTTTCGCAAAAATTTTCTAACGTGTAATGAGATCTACTAGTTCATTTTGCCACGCTTAACACGAAACTACATGGCAATTGACGGTAAATATGTATGAATAAATTACCCAGGCACAATGCTAAACTTATCTAGCTAAACACTAGTTTTCGGTAAATATCACATAATACAAGAGAATTGTACGGAATGAAATTGTTTTTTTTATGTCTCTATGTTTTAAAGGTAATTCAAATTCTAAAGGTAATTTGCTGAAGTTCAATGATATGTTTAAACAAATGTGAGTTACGGGAACAAATTTTTCAATATCATAATATTTATCTTAAGTATCACTATTTTTTTATTGTTGTAACAGTTTTTGAGACATGCAAAATAGGACACATTTTAATTTTGGTTCAAAAATATTTGTAATTTAACTTTACTTTCAATGTAGTGACTATAACCTTTTTTTAATTTAAAATTGATCTTTGTCAATGTGTGATATTGAATAAATTAAAAAATGATGCTAAATTTAAAAAAAATTGCAAAACTAACACAATTGGTATGGTAAATAAAAAGTCTGTTAAATAAAAATATATAGAAAATAAATAATCTCACGAACGTGAAACGATTTATTTTACAAACTTCATCTATAGCTCGACAACCGAATGTTAAGATGCACAACTGTATTATTTTTCCCCAGTCTTTCTGTTAATAGCATAGAGATATGCGACTTTGTTTAACCAAAAATTTAGTAAAAAATACGGAAATGCTTCTTCAATATTTAAAACAGCGTATGACTATCGGAGATCGTCTAAAGACAAAATGCAAAGCCCTTTACTAATACCTTTAATTTGATTATAACTTTGATACGTAGTTTTCAATTTAAAGAAATACCATCACTTTATTGCAAGTCTATATCTTGTTATCTATCTATATCTTGTAATGCTATCGTTTTATGTGATCATTTGTTCTTTCTTTTCTTTTAAACTTTAAACCTGGTAAACAGTTACGATAATGCAACATTTTTAATTATGGATAAGCGATTACCCACGATCATTGATTCATTATACGGGAATAGCATTTTAGCAGTGTATCCATAACAAACGTGTATAGTATAAATTTCAGTAGTCATAGCAAATAGAGAAGAAAAAAATACCCATTTGCAATTACCCATGTGGGGAAAAGAAGTGGTACTCAACTGGATTGGAGACTTTTTCCCATTCAAACTTCTCCGTAGACTAAACCTGGTACAAGTGTTCGTTGGGAAGAAATTGAGTTTCGTTGGCAAACGATCAAACTGTTTATGGCTGACAATTTGTCAGATTTGGCACACGGAACGTGTGTGTAAATTGTTGCTTCAAGAGTTCTTCAGAGGTGAAGAAAGAGCAGCATTCGAATTTTTTCACCTTCTTGTGCTGAACATCGATTGAGTTTTTTTTTTTAACTACGCCAAACATGCGGCAGACCGGTATCAAGCTATCGTGTGGAATTTGAAAACGAGGCACTAATATTTCACAACTCTCGATAACATCCTGTAAGGCAAGTTACTGGCATGCAGTTTCATCAATTTGCCACTTACCCGCTTGGTGAGCTGCGTATCCATCATAAAGTTGTGCACGTGCTTCTCCGCCCGCGTCAGTTCAAGCTTCCGGGAGACGACCGCCACCAGTAGTGCCGTGCAGCCAGCGCCCTGCAGCCCCGGAACCGCGATCCAGATCGTTAAAAGTTAATTAGATTAGAGGCAGACGGCGGGAGTGGAACACACAAAAGGAAGAGGAAAGGAACACACAAAAAAAAAGAAAAGAAAAAAACACCCATCCGGAGGCGTTTGTTGGCGGGCGATGAAATTTTCCGATCGAATATCGTGATTGAAGCCGAAGCAGCACCACAGTCGGGAAGGCCATGCGGAATGGGAAAGAAACGGAGAGAAAGAAAGAGAACAGAAAGAAAAAGCGAACATATCGCTGATCAGTAATGGTGGCCAGTAACGTTGATCCTGCTGATGCTCTGACTCTTCCCTGCCGTACCGCGTTGCTGGGCGTTACAGGGATGAATGCATTTTGGGAACATCTCGACGAGCTGATTAAATTTTTCCATTTAGAAGTTTGGTGTTTTATTCGTACAAAGTATCGTGTAGTATCGTTTTCGGTGTATTTTTTACTTTGTTGTTTATTTCGTTTCGAGGTTAGATGGACACAAGACAAGATGGGTGAGCAGGGAACGGAAAAGGGAAGGACAGTAGGTTGGGGGGAGGGGGGGGGGGTGTGTTGAAGGTGTATAGTGTGTACGTATGCATGCGTGTGTAATGTGTGATACAGGATATTAAACCGGCATATGAGCGACCGTGCGGACGAGCAAGCGAGCAATCCAATGGCACACGTTACGCATGAACGAGCGCCATGCAGAGAGATGAAAAGAGAACAAAAAACCAAAACAACCGAACAAAACACCCGTTGGAAAATCACGTGGCGCGCACGAACTTTGTTGCGTTAGTACACGTACTCACACACACACACTCACTCACACGCACTCACACGCGCGCACGCATATATAAGCGCGATGCTGCTTCGTCCTGCTGCCTGCTGCTGCTGCTGCTACTACTTGGTGAGTTAAGGTTTTTGATTATGTCCTTCCTTTGTGTCGTTCGCTGTGTGGCGTTGTGCGTATGGCTGAATGGATGGTGTGCGAACGGATTTCGGAATAAATGAAATCTTGCTTTGCGTTGTTTTACTTTTAGATTACTGTGTTAAGTGAGAGCGAATGTTTGGGTGCATGTACAGAAAAAGAATTAAGCATTGCCGCTGCCACGTTTTGAAGTGAACGGGCATGGCGAAGGAAGTTATTATTTTTTGTTTTTACTTTTTATTTTTACTGATCTTCACAAAACTCATCTCATCTCTCGGATGTTATGCAGCTTCTGCTAGTGGTTATTTGTAGTCATGGTTGAATGTATGTTCGTGTATCCTTTCCAAGCACGGCATCACTGGGTTAATCTTAAAAAAATGTGCTACTGGCTGGTTTTGGCCACCACTTCCGGGCGGATGGTGGTGCGTTGGGTTTGAAACTGCTCGACAACGTGCAAGAGATTTACGATCAGTTCCGGTGAGAGGAAAAAAAAAGAAAACCATAACTTGCGAAGGGGTGCCGAGTGTTCATGCGGGGGAATTTTCAAAATGTTAAAATTGTTTTCACATTTGATGTTACTTTTACACTTTTGCTGTTCGTCTCCTGTATTACAAGGGTTGTTTAGTAGTTCAACAGTACTAGAGTGAAGGGGATGGTGGGAGTTTGGGGAGTGAAAGCTTACATGGACCCGCCATTGATACAATTCTGTTTTGGTAGTAGATTAAGGTAGGTATCTTGGGAGAAATAAGTACTTTATTTTCATGGCAGTTAGTTAAGCGAAGAAAGCTGATTTCAATATTAATGTGAAAATGAATGCAAGCAAATTTAAGGTCTAATTTATTCTCTTCATATCAGCTGTATACAATTTGATAAATAATGTGTCATGCTTTTTGCCAATGTTTTCAATTTTGGCAGTAAGTGTGTTTTTTAGCAATTCGAAATATATATTTTTATTTTCATTCCAATTTCGGCTTGTATTGGGTATGAAATTCGTAAAAAGGTACTATCGGAAGGAGTTATGAAAGAGAATAAACCACACCTAATGCCATTTTCTCGTAAACTGACTTGTTATTGAAAATGCTAACTAACGACACGCGCAGCAGTTTTATTATTTATCACTATTGCACGGAAATATTAATGGAACCATAAATACCGCCCTCGATAGGAATCTACGGCATGAAGGTAAACCTTCCATGGCGCCAAACAACGCCTTGAAACCTTGGAACACGCACCATAGGCGCATGATGGAAAGTTTTTCGGGTGCGTTCATAATACGTTCAGACTCTTGCCGAACCCAGGAGAGCAAGCTTTAAGACAATTTGACATTCGCGCCACATATGATGAAGCCATGAATATTTACAACAATGAAGAAATTTGGCGTAGGACCGTACGATGTAAGTTTAGGGGGAAAAAAAGCGGATCCAATTGTTGAGCGAAACGGGGTTGACACTGTTGTGGATATGTCCTTTTTTCCGTGTTCGCTTATCTCGTCTATTCCACTAATAAGAACCGAGCATCCATTGGGAGACAGACACCACCATGGATAGGCAATCGTTTCATAAATCAAACACTTTCGACCGGCATCATCATAAGCAGCAGTGTGCCCGCTTTGTCGGCTATCTTGAAGGAGTTGATCTGGAGGTGGGGTCGAGATTAGAAGGGAACAGGACGGGACTGCTTGTTTGCCGGTCGCGCAAACAAAACTGAGCGGAATGAGATCGTTGTTTTTATGAGCGGCAAGCAGAAAGACAACATCCGCGGTGGATGGCGCCGGCAGAATGGCAGCCACGACTCGCCGACGGTATCATCAAAATGCGCACCGAGTACACCATTATACGATTATCTTGGCCAAAGTTATTCCACATTTACGTGGTCATTCATTTCTTTCGCCGAAAATAGAAGAAAGAAAAAAAGAAAATTGGCATGAAATGTCAGCGTGAGTTGGCAAAAAAAGTGTCGTGTCGAGCAAGATGGAAGCGCAGAAGGTAGGCTGCATTAGTGTGCTAGATTGCTCGGTCGGTTGTACCATTGTCAGTTACGACAGCGACCGGGTGTGTACTTTCAGCCGGGCGCGATCGTTCGAAACGTGGCGCCCTCTTATCAAGGTACTTCGGAGCGATTAGATGAGTTCTTTCTCATCTGCCCGCAGAGAAAAGTGTAAAGTAGTTCCCGAGTGGAAATGTTGTGCGCAGAATGAATGAAGCGTACCCAAGCGAACGATATCATAACAGGCTCAATGAAGCACCTCGTTGAAGCAGTAAATGTGCGTGAAAGGAAGAAGGATAATATTTTCACACCAAATGTGTGCATCCTGGTTTGTAGGGTAAGCGGCTTTGCTTGATTGCAGCACAGCTATGCCTTTCGAGTTCGTTTACTACCACCACCTAGAGTGGCATAAGCAGCGATGGTTGAAGCTATCAGTCAGCTCAATATCCTGCAATTTTGGGCCCAGAGGCTTCAGGAGTTTTACAGCTATTGAAAAGCTCTCTCTACCCGTGCCGAGACGTACGATCTCATCCACCGTAAATCAGCTCTCATTATTAATTGTTATGCTATTGTGCGTAGTACTTCACATGGGTGGGGCAGATTTCAAGTGGTCCAATAAATTATGCCACATAAGGGCCCTGAATCGATGCTGATCCTGGCGATGGTTCACTTTTGGGTGTGGGAGGGAACGTGTTACTGTTTATGAAGTGATGGGCGCCCTGCCACATTGGTACGGATTGTGGGAAGCTTACGACACTATAATATCACGCCATACTCCTGTACGGCCATTGTAAACGCTATTGTCGGGAAAAGGCATTTACATAAATTTGCATAGTTTCTGTCCGTTGCGTCTTCCAGACGTCAGATTTACTTCAATAATTTATTGGTAACAACCGACGGACCGTAAACCCGTCTGGGTTCTATCGTCGGGTTGTATGCGTGGCTCATATGTGTGCTCATCAATTTCGGTAGAATTTCGACTCGTTCTGGTCTGTGATTGCCCAATGGCATTTGGTTTGTCTGTGTGGGTATGTTTTTTTTGTTGTGTGGATTGTGCACTGTAAGTGTTATGTGCTCTTTGTTATTCAGCTGATACGGCTCGGTAGAACATGGATAAAAGTAGATTATTTAGAAGTAGCCAATTAAATATGTCCCATGAAACCATAGGAAAAATAGGAGGAACCATAAAACTGGGCTGTTACTCAAGTATTGTTGCGCAAAGGAGACGTACTGGATCTGGTCAACAATGCTACGGCAAGAACGTCGCGGCTTGGGATATTGAGAGAAGAAATTTAATGGAGCACTCCTTCGCTATCGCTAGCAAACAGTTGGGTACAAGAGCAATTGTTCCAGCTGAATTGCTGTGGCGTCAACTTGTTGAGAGGGATTGTTCCCGCCAAACATAAGGCACAACCGTGTGGATGTGAGCAATGTAGCGCACGGAATAATGTTTGTGTGGAAGGCATCATCGAGAGTCATAATTTACGGGCACAGCTAGTTGCAGAAGCACGCACATGCATATTCATTCCACATCTGGACACGTGACACACCGTTTCTGTCAGCCGGCATCACATGGGTCACTTTGTATGCAGCAGAAAGAATGAGGATCATTTCTCAGGGCGCATCACCATTCTTGGCTTCTGGTGCTTCCACTCAAGCATTCTCTAGCGTCCATGGGCGAACCCGTCGGCGAACCATAGCAAACTCGGAATCTCTTTCTTGGTAGCCAGTAATGTTGTTCTTTCTCTCCTGTTGTGACCTTTGGCGCTTGGGAGATGATTGCAGCTTCTTGTACCATTATGATCGTCTCGTTCGCCCTAGGCGGCTCTTGCCTTTCCGTTGGGAACAGGCAGCACACTTCGACGGAAGGTTGTGCTGATTGATCTCCGCCGGGCATGGCTCGGTTAGGTTTATGTTCGGTTGTGCAAGGGAGATTAATAGCGAACCGTATCTATTCACACTCATGGCAAACGGGACGATTTGCAGACACCGTATGGCTCGACGGGGATTGACACGTTTCGTCACAAAAGGCAGCAACGATGGTTGTTTAGTTTTCCTGCACTATCACGATAAACACAAGCAAGGATTCGCCGTCCATAATGGTGGAAATGAATGCAGATTTGGTTCATTGGGCTGTATACAAAGAAACTTATCAGAGATAGTGGAACGTATGCAGAAAATGGGAAGTTGCGCTTACGGACGATGGTGGACTGATTTGAGGATATCATTGGGACATACTCCAAGTAACGCAGACGAATATTGAGCGATTCTGGTATGCTACAATGTTTTTAGATAAATTTATGTAAGTTAGTTTAAGTATAAGTCTGGCTTTTAGATGTTTATCACACCACTATCTAGAAGCAAATTATAGTAGCTTATGTACTAATTTTGTATAGATATTTTATTCGTAGTATTTACTATGATCGGGGAAAGATTTAAGGACATTTTGTCGGAGCATTACTCTAATTAATCAAATTGCGATTGTGTACAATAGCGTACTAAGAAAGGAAGTAATATTATATGAAAAAAAGTACGTTCCATGTAAGAGTAGAGCAGAGTATGGCTTATAATTAACAAATAAATCGGTGTAGTATAATAAAACGTGACGTCAATAGTAGTAAATGGAAGTATAATCGAAGAGTGTCGAAAGATTGTGGCTGCGGAATGCTTTAAAATTGGTGGTTGTACGCTTGTCGATAGATGTTTCGAAACATGAAAATAGGAAAACAAAAATTACATTGGAAAGGTGGAAAGAAGAATTGTGAAAAAATAGACTTCAGGAAGAGGAGAGTTAGAGAAGGAACGCTTGTGAGCAGTATATGTGTGGTGGTGGGTGGAGGGGATGGAAAACTTAAAAGAAAAACGCAAGGAGTACGAAATGAAAAACGAAAAGTTTGTTTCATTAAACTCACCATAATACCAGTACTGACTGCAATACCACGGCCACAGTACGTGTTGGGCACGATATCGCCAAAGCCAACACTTAGAAAGGTTATCGCGATTAACCACATGGCGTTCAATAGATTGGCATGCTCTTCATCGTGAAACCTGTAGACAAATTGTTTGACATCCAAATTATGCGAGGTTTGTTCTAGGTGATGATGATTGGTAAAAGTTTTTATTGTTGAATTGTAATTAATATTTCTTTTGCAAAGTTGGGAGCAAGCAGTGGATTGATCTTGGTGATACAGAGAAAGAAAGAGAGAGAGAGAGAGAGAAAGAGAAAGGGAGCAGGAGGGAGAGTTGAATAGAGAGAGAAAGAGTGAGAGATAGAGAAAGAGAAAGGGTGTGTGAGATTTCAAAAGGGAAAAAAGAGAAATTGTATGACCAAAGTGGAATACGTGAAACGTCTCCTTTCAGTTTCAAGGGCGGTAGTGATGGATGGTAAGTGATCGAAGAATAAAGTAACAGAAACTAACGAACGGTTAGATTGAAAGAAATGGACACATTGGTGTGTGAGAGGCAGATAAAAACAGAGGACAGAAGGAGTGAAAGACATAGAGAATGAGACAAAATATGATACAAAAACTTGAAGAGTAAAAAGAAGAAATCTGCATTTAAAAATAATAAAGAAATGAATAAATACATAGCGAACCACACTTGGCCGGTGCGGTACGATCCTAATTCAGCGTAAAAAGAAAATAAAACCAATGATTAATACAAAAAATACGTCAAGAATGCAAAAAAATATGAAAAGATAATTCATACATGGGTAAATTGGAGGCTAAAATTTGAGTGAACTTTTTATGCCGTTTTTTCTCTGATTTGCTACATGGAATGGGATTGATATGTTTCGATAAATTTATTTGTACGCTCTACTTTCCTACACTTTGATCGGTCTTTGATGTACTACAGCAACCGCCGCATTAGCTAATACCGAGCAGCGCGCTGTTCATACCAACCAAAAATTGAAATCAACCAACCAACCAATAAATTGAGCAATTCAAATTACATTTTGTATTTACTTTTAGCAACGGGAGCAGAATCGTATCGAAGAAGGATTGTCGCTTCAGCTTTTTTTCTTCTATGACGTGGATGGTTTAACTTATAATAAAATGTTTAACGCTAGACAGCAAGCATTTTGTTGACATGTTTTACCCTAAACCTTCGTTCGATTTGAAGTATTGAAGTAGCATGTAGCATTAAAACGGAAGAGTTATGCAATCAGGTATTTTCAGTGTACGTGTGTTATATCAGTGTTAATTCAATGGACAAACAAAAGGAAACATAAGGTAGGACGTAAACACCAGCTGTGTAACACAAAAAGCACCACAAGTCAATTGATGGTTTAGAAAAGAAAATAGAAAACTGAAACAGAACAAATAATGCGAAAGATCACAGTGGTGGTGAGACAAGAACAAACAGAAACACAACACAACACAACACAAACAAACAAACAAACATATGACAACAAAAACGCAACCATTGAACGTTTCCTACCCTGCCTGCATGTTGCACAGCTATTGTACAAATGTGGGATACAGTTTTGGACACACTTTGCACATCGTTGCAAATCACGATAAGACACACAGCAGCGAAAGATTTCCATTTGTAGCATAGTTTGTGTACATAGGTGATGATTTTTTTTCGGTTTTTTTTGGTGTGAAAGTAAAAACAAACCACACACCTATACAGCAACACACCCACACATGTACAGCGTCGTGAACTTTCTTTACTGCAATTGTTCTCGTACGAAACGGCCTTTTTGCCTTTATCCTTTATCCGGTGTGTAACACTGTATGAGTGTATGTTACTTTTTTATATTTTGCTTTGAATTGTAAAGGCACATAAAACAGCATACCCATCTAGATGAAAACAGAAGCACACGACAATGTCAACAGAAGGGCTGCCGAAGGCTGCCGCCCGCGTGTACGTACAGTCAGCGCATATTGACCGAGAGGAGCAACACAGCATAGTAGCAACAGCAGCACGAGTGAGGAACACACAGGAAGTGAGACGGATGGCTTGAGCACGAGCAACGAGAGCAAGCAAAGGGAAGGGGATAATGCATAGGAGCACACGTTGTAGGTGGAGATTGTTTTCCGTTTCGTAGCATTGTGTTAGTTAGTTTGTTTTTGTTTTTAATATATCCTTCATAGCCCTTTGTTTTTCATAATTAACACTGTGTATGCATAATGCATCCCAGCGAAGGACGGCGACGGCTTTAAACTTATACTGAAACGTTTTTCTGTAAAATTCTAAGAATACGGGCAAATAGTGTAATGTAAAAACAGGCACCACAAAGCCACCATAAAGTAAACCATTTCAGATTGCAAAATGACATGCTGATTCTTACGTTCTTCTTAAGCATATTAATGGTTTCTTTAAACGCAGCTAAGATGGGGACCATCGTTCCAAACGTTGGGTATGGTTATCAATTTTTATTTGTCAACCCAAAGCATCGGCATAGAATGTAAACAGCAGTTGATTATTATCGTGCGTGTTGTTAGGATGACGACACACAGCGATTGAGTTTCGCGTCGTAGCAGCCAGGTGTGGGATAGTACCACAGTAGGAAGTTGTTGCTCGCAACAAAGTGTAAGTGATGTCACGGCAAACATAGAGCTGGTTGTTCTTATTGTTATGGTACGTTTGTCTTTAGCCACACCAGTTACACCAACTTGAGAGTGCAAAATATCGTGATTGTTAGAGTGTGTTGTACAGTGTGGAACATTTGTTTCATCGTGCATTGAAGTTGAGGTGAAGGTGACAGCAGCACAACGACAACAGGAAGAATACCCGCATACAGCGCAAAGGAAAGTTCTTAGATTGGCCAGAACATCCAGAAGAGATTATACCGTCCGCGGCCAGTGTTTAGTGTTTGCGCGTATGATCCGTATGCCTAATGTTTGCTTGTGATGGTAGTAGTAGTTTAGGTAGTTTGGCGGCGCAGCCGAGTGCGTATCAGTGTGCTGAAGGAATGGGTCCGTAATTGAAGCTGTTACCGTGTCTGGGAGGTCCTGCACGTCAAGGTGTACGGTAATGGTAGGTCGATTTGGGTTGTTGTTGTGTAAGATGGGAATGATACCCTGATTGGACCGTTCTCTACTTACCACCATTCCGCAGGTTAGCGTGATTCCCCTTCCGCAGTACGTGTTCGGGACGATGTCTCCATAACCGACACAGAGAAACGTGATCGCGGTTAGCCACATGGAGTTCAACAAATTGGCATGTTCCTCATCGTGAAACCTTCAGTACCATCCACCCGCCCCATTATGTGCCGGATCGTATATGCCGAAGGGAGTTTACGGCGCGTTTGATTGGGACGGGATGTTTTATTTTATTTTTGCGTATGGTTGTTGTTTCGTTTCGTCCAGGGTTTTATATTTTGTGTAATTTTCAACACACACACACACACCACCGCCAGGCGCCACAGGTGTGATGGGATCGTTTATGTGTGTGTTTATGTGTTTGTGTTGGCAATATGTGGTTTGGATCCGAAAATTGAACGTTAACCACAAGCAGAACCGAGATTTTTGAATAATGGTCGAAACGGGGAGATACATGTCGGTTGTCAAGAGTGATATGTGATAATGTTGTGCATCAAAAAGTGAGAAACATCATTTATCCAATAAAAAGCACCAAACCAAGTACATAGTAGGTAGATAGGCAGGTAGGTAGGTAGATAGTTTTTTTCATGTTCGTGTTCCGTTAATTGATGGCAGAACGCAGCGTGTCATATGTATCGACACATTTATGTAGATGTATTTTATCACAACCAACAGGGACGTCGTTTTGTGAGTGTTTGTAGCACATTTTAGCAGTGGTGGTCGTGGTTGTGGTGTGGTTGGTGTTGTTTACACGATGAAGAAAATGTGATATATAGAAACAACGAGCAACGTATGTTAGAATAGTAATATAACTTTGTTGAGTAGATTTGATTGTCTTATTCTGAAGAGAAAATGTTGTGGGGCCAAAGGATTCGAATGAATATGTTGATTGATTGTTTTTTTCTTGCTAGAGTATGGTTTTTCATGTGGTGTTTCAGTTTTTTCTAACATGTAGGAATACCACCTGATTTACATTCTTATTGCAATGAAGTTCGTTAAAATCATGACAATCGTTATTTGTGTGAAAGACGTTAAATAAGAATTTTATGGGTAAAGTAATAAATCGTTAACCCGTACAATAAATTTACTCAGCTAATGGGAAAGCAAAAAGTCTTTGCAATGCTTTCGTTCGGCATAAACATATTCATTCGAACTATGTGCCCAATAGATTTACACACAAACACAGAAAGGACAGAGTAGACAGACAGTAGTTACAATCAATGTTAGGCACATAGATGGAGATTTCACACACAGTATTACTGATTAAGCGAACAGAGACTATGAAATAAGAGACCGCATGAGCTGCCATTAACGATCAACCAAGCAAATGGTGGTTTGCCTGATTGATCTATACTATAAAACATGTTGAAACTGAAACACATCAACATACATCGTTTTCTGTTTTTAAATTGTTACATCGAATGATACGATAAACACATTTAAACATTGAAATAAACTATAATAATTCACTATACAAATTTTGCAATGAGTAGAGCAACGTGTCTCGAAACATTATGGTCTCTGAAGTATACAGATATAGTCGATGAGGAAAAGGAGAAGAAAAGAGAAAGTGAAGTATGTAGTCATGAGGATAGAAACTGAGCAAAGCCTTTAGAAGTGATGAGAGAAGAAAGGTATGAAGAAGGAAAGATTGAAAGTTGAGAAAATTAAAGATCATTAAAAATGAGGAAGGAGAGGAAGGATATGACAAAGGAAAGCGTGTGTTATCGTAACCAAATGTAACTAATTAAATATGTATATAGTATTTTTTTATTTATAAAGAGCGTCCGTATTGCTACGCATAAATAAAATCAAACCATAACCGAGAAAATGAATAATTGTATGGGGTGTATTCGTTCGATTATAACGACATATTGTTGGTCAATTAAACTCAGTTCTGTAACAGCATAAATATATTTGTCACAACATTGTTTTGTGTTTTGAGGAGAAGATAAGAGTAGTATTGAATTCAAATAGGATATGAAACACATTTAAGAAACAGAACTTTTACGGAAATGGCAGAAATGGAGACAATTGGGAAATGTTTCTTGCTAGTAGCTTGCTAGTAAAAAGCAATCAAATAATGGCTTTTGGAAACACGTTAGCGATTTCTCTTAGACATGATCCATAAGATTTAAATAGCACAGGTATCAATAGTAAGTTAGCAAAATTTATCACAAAGTTAGTTAGGTATTGAAATTACCGTGAAAAAAGAATCATTGAGGCGTTATTTTGTTTCTAGACATTATTTGATAGCCAGTAAAATATGTTTCGAATGTGTAATCCGTTTTCAAATATTAAATAAAAATCAAATAAGCGATGGAAACTAAAGTTACGAACCGTATGACAGTGTGGCTACATTGTGTTATTGCTGATTGGTACGCAGGTGTTCTGTTGTTGTACAAATGGTAAAGTAGTATTAGGGCCTGTTTGTAGGTTAATTGTGTGCAATCAGTACCTAGGGTCAGTTCTACGTTTAAGCAAGAAAGCAGTTCGAATGGTGAATGCGTAATGCGCTATCAGCAAAACAAATAATGTTTGCACATAATTTTCCTTTCGAATTGTTACGCTCTGTGTATCGATTGTTGCTGTCATACAAAGCATGTTGGGAGGTGATATAGGATACATTGTCACGTACATCTCAGTACAAAAATGAATTTGTATAATACCGATGAGTTTTAGAATAACTGTGGTATAGTGTTCATATATTTAATATATTTTTTTGCTTGATACTGTCTGGTTAAATCCTTCGATAACAAGAAAAATTTTAAATATTACAAATAATTTAACGAACACAAAATAAGCAATATTGCTAGTACATGTTTACGTCTAGCACGTATAAAAAACAACAATAGTTTCGATGGCTTTGGGCAACATGTATGAAACACATTGAAGGGAGTAGATCATGATCGAGACTAATATTGGATGTATATAATCATGATTTGATCAAAGTGACGCATTAGATTCTTGATCAGATTGATTTTATCCGATATGAATAATAACCTGCTTTACAATAACTGTTTACTCCGGTTGTTTTTCATTAGTTTTGCGGCATAGATAAAACTAGCTGCTACTTGAATAAATTTTACCCCGTTCATTATGTTTATGGTAATATATTTTTATTATGTTAGAACGGACCTGGCCGTATTAGACCAGTTTTTACCACGTAGCCGGCTAGCCAGAACGTGATACCGTAATATTTTGGTGTGCAATTTTTTTTTTGTTTTCATGTTTTTGTGTCATGTAATCATTGATACTTTTATGGTACTATTCCGTTTCATATATTTTACATCAATTTTAGTAGTAAGTACATTTTCACCTACTAAACGAAAAGAGTAAAAAAACGACACATAACTATACACATTTATTTCATTAGAGAACGTTTTAGGCTATAGTTGGTTAAATGTAGTGACAAAATTCATCCCTTAACAAAATAAAATCGCAAAAGCTCGGATCAAGTAACTCATTTGCATAAAATTTTATGAATGATATCAAGATTCTGCTTTGTTAATTATGTTCTTTTTGTTTCATTGTGAATCCAAGATCATGATAGATAATTCGTATTTACATCTCTGCTTTGTAAAGTTTCGCCGAGTAATAAAGTCGTAGTATTTGAAATTTCTCTGAAATTTAAAATTTAGATTTGAATCTTGTGTATTCGAGAAACTTAACTTATCGTCATTTTTGAAGTGACACCATGGGAAAATACCTGAAGTTAAGCATAGTTGATTTAAAAGCAGCAACATGTATGCTTTTAGTTGAAAATTGAAATCATCTTTATTTTAATTCACCTTAATTCCCTTGTAAAATGCTTCAATTTTTATGTAAAAAAGGACTTACTGAATGTTTATCTCGGACAACAAAGAAAATACAAAAAATACAAAATATTATATTGTAAATATAACACAACCAATAATTCCAGTGTGTGATAAAATCGAACAAAATGTAATGAAAACATTGCACTTTTCAAGGAAGTTGCCGACTGGAGTAAATGGGTGGAAGATATTTATGGTAAAAACAAACACGCCGCTTATTTCCAGCTTGTGATGTGGCTCAATGAACCATGATGCGATGTTTGTTTGGTGTTTGGTGTTTTGGTTCAGTTTGTTCCACTGACTGCATTAAAGAAATAAGAGCAAAGGGAACGGAAGAGAGAAATCATAGTCAACTATTAAACTATAATTTAATGCTATCAGAATGACTATCGGCTTGACAGGCGTACAGGTAGTCACTCGACAGATAGACAGTGCATGATAGTCATTGTGATCATAAGGTATAATTATAGTGTGGTAATAGGTTTTAAAGTCAATTTTAAATGTCAACAGCATTTTTCATGTCTCTTTAAGCAGGATGTCATATATCTTCTTATTGCAATTTTTGAACTGTCAAAGTATTTTTTTCACTTTGCTTATAATGTTCATGTTTGATAACTTTCCAAAATCGCAAGCATACAATGAAATAATTAAAGAAAGGCAGAATGTTTTCAATAATACTTCATTATAAGAGATGAAATACCATGCGTCTCCATTACTTGCTAGAAAATGCAGTACCAGGCGCCTCCTTTTATAACATATTGAACGTTTTGAGAGCACTAACGGAGAGAAAATGCCAATTATATTACAAGATAAAATTATTTGGTAATTATGGCATTAACATCATTGTCTGAAAATAATAATAAAAAGACACATCATTAGCAATAATGATGATGCGCTTGATGCAAACGTCCTTGATGTGGTTTTGCCTAACACGTAAAACTTATTATCATTTATTAACAAATGGTGTTATTCAAGTAGTTGAGTTGAAGGAACGCAATAAATTCAACGTTTTGTTTAAGGCATGCTTCTTGAAATCATTAGGAAACTGCATTGCTGTTGGTAAAAGTGCCATTTTGTATCTATGAAAATGTAAGGTTTAGTAACGGTACGTATGGTTTGGTAGCTGTTACCAACCGAAAATGGTTACCAAGCATGTGCATCAAACTATTTCAATTTATAGTTGCACTAGTACAACTTGCGCTGTTGGTGCACATTGCAAAGAAGCGAGGGAGCAATTTAAATCTAATTAAAAAATGCTCTTTTTGCTGTAGAAGTTTTCAGACTGTGTGGAAATAGAATGCAGCTGACCTTATTGTAATGGTGGCGAAAGGGTCGTGCAGACATGATTTAGCGCTGGTAGTAAGTTTTACGCTCGAGACCTATCTAGTTGCTGTCAGGGGGAAAATCGCACAAAGTATTGATTTCTTGTTCCCGTTTTTTCTGACATTAACGAAGATTGACTGTTGTAAGAAAATGGCAGTTTGGTAAAATGTTGCAGCTGCTGCAAGCAAACTAGACGAACAAATTGCATCTCGCAGTATGTCGGGCTGCCGATGGCAAAGATGGATGGTGATGGATTAGAGCAGTTTGGTATGTGTTGGGAACATGTAATTTTGTGCATTGCTTCAGGTTATCTCATGAATGTCATTTCGGTATATGCAGTTGTCTTTTGTCGGAATGTTGATAATAATGTTACTATTCTGGAATATTTCCCTCATATTCCTGGACTTATATTTGGAGAATTTCTCAATTCAGCCAATGTGGGTAACAAATACAAGTTTTGTTAAAGTAGAGTACGGAATTGAACAGAGAATACTGTTTTTAATGCGACGCAGTGAGTTTTTTTCATACCATACAAATTGTAAAAACAACTACACACCAAGTTTCATTTTTGAACACTGCTGTGCTTTTTATGCGTTACACATTTGAGTGCACAAAAGCGCCCGTTATTTGTCTATGACGTTAGAGTATAATTATGCACGATATGTTATTCTATACGCGCTTACAAGAGGCCAGTGATGTGAAGAGTTTGTGATAACACTTGCTCTATAAAGGCAGCTGGATTTGTGATTCTTCCAGAAAAGAAATTGTCGAGCACTAGCAAAGTGTTGAATGAAAAGAAAGAATGAACAGATAGACCATAACATGTATGCGCTAGCGTAATGTGAAGAAGAGCAGTCAGGCTTGTAGAGATAGTAATACTGTTGCTGTTGCCGCTGCTGCTGCTGTACGTTCATGAAGTGGATGGTTGTATAATGATACATTAAATCATAGCCGAGCGTGCATGTGGCCGAGCATGAACCCACATGAGAATTTGAAAGCGGCTCGGTTTGCTGATTATTCCAAGGGCAGGGTGGTCACCAGTTTGGAGTGCTCTACAGATCCAACATCATTGAATGTGTGCCAAATGAAGTTGTGACAGAAAACCCAGACCACTAGGGTGGAGATTATTCAAAAGATCCATTGCAATTTGAAGGAGTAAGAGAAAGTAATGGGCTTGCGGAGGTAGCTCATGAAGAAAGAAATTACGTGATAGAAAGTACTTGAAAAGAGAAAACATTGGTTGAGCGGATTGGAATGCTGTTTTGGACGTTGGTCCTTCGGTAAGGTCATTGTAGTGCCAATTGGATCGAAAAACCGAAAAAAAATGGTTTTATATGCTACCCAAGGATGGAAGGAGTTATCGGTAAGCGACACGAGACCAATCGTGCCCGGATATGTATAATCATTTTTATGCATCATTACACCAATTATGATAACTATTTTACACATTCCGCTTGCCCCAAAGGGAGCTACTGCCGCAAGCATTAAACAATGCAGTTCTGAGCCATCATTCCTGGGTGCCAAACAGGCATCCAGGAGTAATGTTTTGTTATTGTACCAATCTATTTCAGAATCACGATAATCGTCGGACATTAGTATATTTCATGTCATTTTACTTGCTGGTGCATTGGTTGCTGCCGCGACGTTACATATGTCGAGGTAAAAGCTGTGATTTAATAGCCACTTTTTAGATAGGCTATCCGGTGAATGGGTTCGAAATGCGTGTGACTGGTTGCGGAAACGGAAAATAAGCATTAACTGGTTTGTCCAAAGCAAATGGAACAATGGAACGAAGGTTATATACCAGTTTTGTAACTGCACCAGTTATTGTGCTGTATGTTTGCCGTTGTGATTTAATTTTAGGATGTAATCATGAAAATTTACATCCCGCTCCTAAATCTTACTAAGCTTTCGGTTTAGTAATTTTATAAACGTGATAATCATCTCTCTATCAAACCTTGACAAATACTTTCGCTGCTTAAAATTAATGTTAAAATTTGTTTTTGTTTTTTGTTTCAGTTAGAAAAGAACGACTTGATCTTATTGTCTTTAAAATATCTTAGTGGTCAAATTGAACAAACTATAAGAAAATAATTTTAAGTTGGTTGGTTGGTTGATTTTTTAGAAGAAACCGATGTTATTTTCAATTATTGATATTATTTTTTATATATTTTTTTAAGTATGTTAGAATTAGCCGGTTAGTTAGACCTTGCTACGTCGGCACGGTCCGAATGGGATTGAAGACCAGCCTGGTCATGTTGGGACTAGCGCCGTTGCCAAATACACCACCGCCTGATATTCAAATTTTCTCTTTAGTTCAAAATTTAATTTGGCGTATAATCACCTAGATAAGATAAACTGCTGTTTGTCTGTCCACTGAGGCTTTCTAGGCTCTACTTTGTCTTTCGGCTTTGCTCATTTACAGCGGAGTAGAAATATATGGCTTTCCATAACTAATGCTGTTGTTTGAACAACGACACGATCATGAATTTGGTTTTATATTAAAGTAAAGCTCTGGAAATTGTTGTAAAGTCTGCATATTGTATTTTATCACCAGTTTTACTCATGAAATATTAAAGTATTTTAAACTGATAAAATAATCCTCACATAGTCAATGGCTTTTCAGTGTATATTTCAGTGGAGATTTGTTCACAATAGATGTATTTACGCGCTGAATATTCAACTGTTAGTTACATATTTTAACGAGCGTTTTGTTGCTATCCGGCATTGTTTCTTTAAATACATGACTTATACACAAAGTTATCAAGATAAGCGATGAAAACTTGAGAAAAAACTGTACATAGAAGAAGTTCAGAAGCGTTCTCGAAAAATGTTGGTGAAGAGTATTTAGAAACTCAGCAGAACGAAAAATAACGATAAGCGATAGTGAAAATTACGCATGCGACATGTCGTGTATGTGTAACGTGGCAGAATAGCGTGGAATTGGAAGAAACCCATGTCGTGAAAAGGTGCGACTCGTTGCGTATGGATTAGTAAGTTTGGGGATAACAAAAAGTTCCAACAATTCATCGATTTGTTAGTATCTCTAAGCGGAATGGGTTTAGTGAAGCTTTATTATGTTTACATCAAAGATACTAAATATTAAAAAAAATATTAGCACATTGTAATAATACACGATCATGTGTAAAGAAAGCGAAACTTGTACAGCCTTAAAAAATAAGAAGGTTGTTTTTTTATTAAACCAAAAAATGTGAGATTTATAAGTAGCATGTTACAAAAAGTTGAAGCTAGTTTTCCGATTTACTGGTTTATAGTTTGTATGCGAAAAGCTAGTCACATTCTTTTGATGCCGAGTGTAGTGTTAGTGTTTATTGATTGTATTTACAAATTTGATAACGTTAAAATATGATACATATTACAGTGTAGGTAGCGTTTTCTATCCATGTACACGAGTGTTATTATAATGAATGACTGCACACATAACAGAGAACGACAAGAATAATCAGGTGAAGTACTTTTTTGGACAGGGTTGTAACACAAGAAACGCTAGGAAACAATCTAATAAACATATAATTCAAAACAAAGATAAAACCCTTAAAAAAATCGAGGAATAGAACACGACAAGAGGAGCAGTAGATACGAATTCTAATGACATTGAGTTAGAGCACAGACAGAGAAAGAAAAGAGTGTGTGAAGGTGACAGAGAGAGAGAGAGAGAGAGAGAGAGAGAGAGAGATAGAGAGAGATAGATCGTGATGACATGAACGTACTGAAGGAGCGAGTACAAGACGATTGTAAAAGATAGACAGAGGAGGTATGCTGAGAGCACGATAGGGCTGAGAGTGAGTGAGCGAGACAGATAGATAGAAAGAGAGCAGAAGAAAGAACGAGACAAGGTGATGGAAATTTGTGGAAAACGTGATAGCTACCTTTCGCACTGCCGAAGCGTCCACGATGCGATTATCCACAGTGAAACCATGAACACTAGTAAAACCGTCCCGGGGCATATTGTCATTAGTGTTTTCAGCACAAATCTGCGAAAAAAAAACAAGGGAAACGGAAAATATGTACATATATCAAACCCTTTCAACAGGACGTGTGGGTATATCGCTCGGGCAATCTGCACAGTACGTACCGAGTGTTGAAATTGATTCGATTTAGCGCACCTATACTACGTGACGAGGCATCGGTAAATAGTTTCGAATGTAACAGCATCACACGACATATCAGGTACAAACGAAGGAACATTGGCAAAGATAACGCGACGTCGTACGGAACTAGTTCACCCCCGATGGCTTTGTTCTTATTAGCTAATTTGGTAGTCCATAGAAAATAATATTGACCTGGAATGGGATGCACTGCGCAGATTAGTAATTCTAAAGCTATTTGGCTCATTCGCTGCCAGGTCATCGCTATTCGCCAGTCGTCTGCACAGTTGTCTATCATAAAAAGCTGGAAAAAAGATTCGAAATAGAATGGTAATTAGTTATTCCTTCATTTCAGCATTCTGTTCGTTTTAAATATCTTGCAATGCAAATAGCAAATAAACGAAACTATTTTTGGTGGATTTAATTGTGTAAAACTCTCTTGCAGTTTATGGAAGATGTTAATATCATTGAAAATAATTGTATTACGGGATTGATATGCTCTGTCCTGCAAAACTGTCGGACAAAAATTCTTGCTCCAATTAAATATTGCATTTATGGGAGTGAGCATGATTAAAACTGATAAAAAAAAACTATAAGCTAAGGAACGGAGCATACGTTATGCAAAACATTTTGAATTCTCATCATCAGGCGGTACGGAGGCAACACAAGCAAACAAAAATGTTTTTCTGTCCGTGCGATTAATGTTTGGCAATAGGCCAAATGCCATGTCTTGGCAGTTCACTTTTCTGCACTGTAGCATGGAAAGTGGCAACGGGGCTGAGGTGTGAGTTTTGAATTTTCATTTAGTCAGTTTTATAGAGTCATATCGTTCAGTATTTGCCGAGACGGAATTATTGTGGTCGATGCACTATGCCAGTTACACTGTGAAGGTGTGCTTGTGTACGGGTGAGTTTGTCGAACCCGTACCCTGCTGCTAACTGTTTTACGCAGTTTGCCCTAAGCAGAGCTAATAAATTTTCCAGATTTATTTACGATGGTCAGGTTGATGGTCAGCTGGTTGTTGGGTTTAGTTAGTGTTAACTGCTATAACCGCAGTCACCCTGACAGGACGTTGCGGCTGCAGCCATACGAACGCTAGAGACTCGCAAACAAATCAGACCTAAGGAGACATTTTAATAACGTTGGACCTCACACCGACAAGATTTACGATCTTTTGTCTGATGCATGAGTTGTGCTGTACGGTGAATAGATCGAACGCAGCAGCGGTAGTAGTTTACGTTGCTCATTGTGTGTTTGTCAGTGCAATAAAAACTGTGTTTAATAACTATTACAGAGTCTTAGCAGACGTCGGTTCAAAATTGTTTTTATTTTCCTAAAACCTAGGTTAGAGCCGCAACGTTTCACTCACCTGAACTTCCAAGGCGTGGTAGGCTACGATGAGCCCTAGTAAAATCACAGTCGATACGGATATTAACGTTTTTAAAGCGGTCGAATAAAAAGATGCCTGAAACGAAGGGGAACGAACGAATGGTACGGATCAATATCACTTACTTATTGTTACACGCAATATTTGTTTTAAAATAAGCTCATTATGTGCTGGTGTGAACGGGATGAAAATAGAAGATTAATTGTTTCTGTAATGGGAACTGATAGAGCTGGTAAATTGAGGATATGATTGGCCATAATATGATTATGTGGTGAATCTGTGGAGTGTCGTAATACAGTTAGCTCGGGAAATCAACACAAAGGAATCATTAAGATTGATTGTGCGATTAATGGGATGATTCGTCATAAAGAAAACATACGATGCGGAAGTAGGTCGGCTTACGATGGAGAAGCGAATCGTGACCTAAAGTAAAGCTAATTGAATACACGTGTTTGCAACTTCTCGCAGTCGTTGCAGAAATTAAGCACGGTACAAGATTAGAATAGGTTAATCGTGGAATGAAGTTTCTACCGCCGGAGAAAGGTTTCTTTAGCTATAGATGGAACATCGGTTGCTAATTTTAAAATCTTATAGTTGTTGAACGAACCATATATCTGTTTAAAATTATCAAAAATAACTGAATGATTGCGTAACAGTGTTGCATTCTTTGCGATGTATGTAAATTCCTTTTGAAAAATGCATATTCATAGATTGCGCTAATGCGTTGTTTTTGATTGTTTATTAAATCGATTACATTTCGCATGCATCGTAATGCAAATGAGGTGTCCTATTTTTTTCCCAATGTGTTAGATAAACTCTACTCGGTGTAAATAATTTGCTGTGGTGGATGTATTGTTGGCACAAGCCTGCCAACATTAGCACTACTGTCCTTGAAAAATGTTTCAATAATGAAACTACATTGGGCAATATATCTGGTCATGTGAGTTATTTCATTTCATGTATGTAAAGTTTCATATTCAGGCAAAACATGTACGAGCACGAACAGCAACACTAGTCACAGCTTTCACCAGATAGCTTAGCTGTATCCGGCTACACCATGCCGGATTCGATTAGAAATGATTATTTACTACGTAGCAGGCTGAGGCTGATACCTGTTTCAACCATTATGCTTCCGAATATGATTACGGCCCATTAGCAGCGGAATTCGCAGCAGGCATGGTCGTATCCATATCCCTCCGTGGGAATAGTTAGTGATTTGCTGGTTCACCGGTACCATTACAACTTCCATTTTTAGTGTTTCTATCAATCTAAAATATTCCGTTACCAGAGGGATGGGCGAAAAATTTAAATTTCACATGATGAATGTAGATTATTATGATATGTATGAGGGCCGGATATTTACCCTTCCACAAAGTTCAAACTGAGACCACGGACCGACGGACAGTTGTGCTCCACTACCCGTTGCGTTGGTAGCATCACCGCCCAGAAAGGCAAACATCTGGACGAATGTTTATTATTGTTGCTAGCCCGTGTTGGTTCGGTTGGAGCGGATAGTCTGAACGGAATGGACGAACGGACAGACGGTGGCATAAAATTGGACTTACTACCAGCCGATACAGAAAGGGGCCTCAACATCATCGTCACCGTGTGATCAGCCGTATGCAGATGTTTACAGCACATCGGTGCGTTAGCAATTATGTGTGTACAAAATAGCTCTTTGCTAATTACCCGGCGTTTATAAATAATGTTGTGCATCTAAATCGAGATGTGCTTCTTGAAGGAGTGCGCTGAGATTTGGAGGATTGCTAGCGACATCAAAAGACGTACTGATAAACGTTTTGCGAGCGTAACATATCACGACTGCGTTCGCTTCAATACCATTGATTTATTACCGTGAGCCGAGTATGACGTTCGTCTAGCTAACGTGCGTGTTGAAGTGTCTATGATCTATTTCCGGAAAACCACACGCAAACGTCAGCCACTAAAGCTGCTCAAAAACTTCCGTCGTTGTGAAAGCGTCAGCTATTTGCAGGCCCTTGCAGGCCATCCATTACACAAAGTAGCAACAGCAAACCTTGTTCGGGAGCTAGACTGAAGGAGTAATTGAAATTTCAATACTTCCTTCCTAGCACTCTTCGCTGTGGTCGTGGTTTTGCATCGGTCGTAGAACCGTTTTCGAGCATGTGCTAAACACTCCATTTGCCGTGCATTCACTACCACCGGGCCATCGCGGGATCGTGTTTCCAGCTATGCAGGGCGCTTAACGTAAATAAATTTCCTTTTGCATATTTTATTCCACCACATTCGATGGGTTGATGGTCGATGCACATACATAGCGCAATTGTGCCAGTGCGGTGCTGGCCAAAGGATAGCACTGCATTTATCACAACCATTTATTCTATTATCATATTTCTAGTACGTTCCTTGCTGACCTAGTTATTCAAACTGCATTACATTATACGGTGGTTGTTAAAAAAAGAAAGAAAAAAACAAGGTAACACAGTTGCACGCTGCATTTATTTCTCATAGTGCCGTCGGCACAAACACTCTCGGGAAAGCTCAGCATTTCCAAGATTAATCTATTGTATCATTATTCTAGCTTTTTGCTGCTCACGGATTTCTAGAACTGCTCATTTGGTTTGTTGCGATAAAGCACATTGGTTTCATCGAATGCAACGTGATCTGACACGGGGAAGTCTAACTTGGACTGAAATACCGCAAGAAGATCATGGTGCGTTGAAGAAGAAATTCCGGATAATAGTGATGTGAACAGCATTGTTCTGAGACCATTCATTTGTCTTAGGGAGTGATAAGGTTTGCATACTTAGCATTATTTATATGGATATATTTAGCCAATATGTTTTCGCGGACATTTTGGTATTTGTAACAGGCTTATGATTGAGAATGTTTTGCTTTTGGTCATATGTCTACCATAATGATCAAAAGAGAAAAGAAGATGAATATGCTGTGTTTATTAATCAGCTAGAACTTTTTGCCATTAGGACCAATATGTAGACTAACATTGCTAGATTAGACGAGAACATATTTTCTCGTAGGTTAGGTTGTTTCTCTGCAAAAAAAAAATGCAGTATGAAATTTCATAGCTTTATTTGTGGAAGCTTCATTTCGTTCGTATGAGCATCTTAGTTTTTGTGATGTTATCGTAATATTTTATGGGTCTTGCATTTTATGTGCATGTTTAACTGGTACAGTCCCATGTATAAAGATGTGTAAGAAATATATTTTTATGACAGTTTTATTAACACCAATATGAATACAGATGTTTGAAAATTTGAACGTTTGGCAAAAGTTTTAAGTAACTTTTGACAATTTTAAACGAGTTTTGAAAACTATAGTCATGAAGTTGAGGTTCAATGCATTTAATTGGGTTTTTTATGCATCTACTTCTTTTCCTCTGTTTAATGATCTACAGATTTCGCTGTTGTTTCATAGTTTTTTTTTACGAGCAAATCCACTTGGATATGTAGTGGTATTGCTAGTTTTTTATGATTTTACTAGACGAAGAAGGATGTTTTCAGTTGGGTTTTTTGCGCAGTCTCGGCAAAAAGGATAAGAGAAATAATTTTGTTGCCCGTCAATCAATCTCAGGCAATAAAACATATTGCCATTTTTGCTGCTAATGTGAAACAAAGCACAGTGTTATGAGTGATACGTGTTTTGAAAATTAAAATGACAATCATTGCGATGCAATGCACGCTACGCTATAGGTGTGGAGATAAATTGTGTTGTTTTTTTGGTTTTAATTATAATGGTATATACACAATAACGATGTTAAGTGAACCGTATGACGTGGAAAAATGAGTTTCTTTCGAAAAATTTCTCAACCGCAACGGGCACACCATAGCATGAACGAAAAAGGATCATTTACGTTATGAATCTGCCACAGTCGAAAATGGCTACCATTATGTATTTTAGATTTATTGCAAAAGTTTTTTGTTGCGACTTCTTTTCAGCAAGAATATTACGCGAACAAATTGAAATCGGACACGAAAGCTTGAAAATAGAAAGAGAACACTAAAGAGTACTAGCGGTTTGATAGTGTTTTCTTAGCACTTGCGGTGGAGAAATTCCGCATGAAATCAATAGAATTGTGGAAAAGTTGTGGCCACGCTTATGCGTTGATGCTTTCACTAACTGAAATGTGATAAGAAATTGAGGTTATTGCTGAATGGTTTAGTTGCTTTAAGGTAGTTTTTGAATTGAAGCAGCAATTATAAAATGTATTAATTTTTAATCATGAATTGTAGGATCGATGAAATTTCAAAGGCTAAAGCAACATCGAATTTTTAATTTTAAACCTTAATTTTTTGTAATATTGAGAGAGTAAAAACGTATTTGTAAAATCGTTGGTGTTGAAGTAATTCTACGAATAAATACTGAAAGTGTGGGTTGCGTTTGATTCTGCTTGATTTGCGACAAATTGAATAAAACCAAAATGTTGTTCGTTTGTAATAATAATAACAACACTAAATAATGTATTACATGAAGCACACTTTTGAATCGATGCGCAATGATCGCAGCTCATGTAAATGGTGGTCATGAAATGTCATAAAAGCAACAAAGTTTCGTTTGAAAAAATCATTGTATATAGCAATCATTGTCATTGTTGGTAATAAATGTTTTCTTATTTAAAATAAAATTCTGTTTAATTTCACGTCTGTTTTTTGTCCATCTCACGACTATACTACTATTGCTATCCAAAAATTATTGAAATTTAAAAACTTGCCTACATTTTTACTTTATTTCTAAACACGAATTTATAATTTTTCATTCTGCAACTAGTAACAGGGCTCATAAATTTAATTGAGAATGTTTAATTTAGCTCTTACAAAATGCAATATGATGAATTTTGCTCGGTATTAAATTGATAAAAAGTGCTAAATATTGATATCGCAGTAGTACACAATAACATTTTATCTTTCAAATATATTCTTTTCATTCGTCCAACTGTACCGGCTTTTGATTTTGTTTTTTTTTTCTTGTATGATTTATTTCTCGTCCTCATGTCTTGGCTAGCCTAATGCATGAGTATTTGCATAGCAAAATACTACGAGAATTAATATCTCAAAAAAATTTAATTGAGAATTGTCCACTGTGCAATTCATTGTTTTTGTGAAATGTGCCAACGGAAGTTGAACATTTATGGTACTTGCGGTTTATTTAAGTGGTCATTTAGTATGATTCGATTCGCGTCGTTTTCGTGTTGCAAGTAATTTGCACTTGGTATTAATTTGACACAGAACTTGTCAATGTTTTAAACGTATACTGTCAAACATCATGAAGATGCAATTTTTCGCGCATACGGCTCGTTTCTGTTTCTGTGTGTCTTGCGCTATGCACTCTAGAGAATTTTGGAGGAAAGCTTCTGATGTGGTATGTTTGTACTCGCTTTCCATTAGACAGCAAGCGCTGCTCGCTATCGGTGTCTGCAGAATGGAACGATCCGCACTCCATTGTGGTGTGGTGCATTAATTATGCAAGCAGCAATGGTTGATGCTGCACATAAATTGAATTTTCCGTTTCACCAGGCATAAGTGTGATGTTGAGGGAACGTGGTAATTTAATTGTACTATTTCGAAATATTTATCTTCAGTACAACCAGCTCGATTGTACTTTCGATGCTGGGTGAAGTGAGAAATGATTGAAATTTATGTTTAATTCAGTACAAAAAATAAATTATTATATGGACAATCAAACATTATAATACTGAATTCGATAACTTTCGTTAAATGATATATTTTTGCCGGTTTGGTTTTCGTATTAAAGTAGAACAAAGTATCAATAAACGGCGTTAAACGGGTTGTAGATGTAAAAACAATCGTTGAACAAGGTTTGAATTCGGGATAATGCACCTTCATTAAGCAAAATGGCGTTATCTATATGGAATAATATCATAAAACATGAAGTAATGATAATGCTCATTTGTTCCCGGTATCATTTGGTGCATTGATCGAGTTGTACGTTGGTAAACATTAGGTTGGTTTTCATAAAACAGCATCAGTATAAAAAGAGAACACCGTGTAACTGAACCTCGAAAGCAAATGCGTATTACACGATAACGGGATCTTAAAAAGGGGTCTATAAAATGACATTATCGACTAGATGTTAGATTGTATCCGAGATTAGAGAATCACACTAAGCAGTTCCCATGGTAAGCATTTGGTGCCGTTGTGGTGGACAACCGGTTGGGCAAATTGTATCTATTTATGAGCAATTTCTTTCTTTTCACTGGTTTCGAAGCAAAGGTACAAACCAGAGAGAGAAGTGAGGGAAAACGAAAACAGATTTTCGTGAAAAGACAATTTTACAAGATCTTGTTTACAAAGCTTTATCCAGCGAATCAACGGATGGAAGAGTTTCTGTTGCTATGGTGTTACAGTTCGTGTTGGGAAAACTTAACAATCGTACATGTGAAACACCACAGATACATGTTTGGTGTGTGGTGTTGGTATCATCCAGTTCCCAGTTGGAGATTTCGTGTAACAATTGGAGTCGCTTTTGAGAAAGCATTCTGCGGTTTTTAGTGTTCTGTTCTGGTCTTACAAAGCTATCCAGCATGAATCAGCAGTGAACAGTTGCACGTTTCTTGGCGTTTCGCTTGACGGTGCACGATGGTGGTTAGTGGTGTGCTTTGGTTGACCGTGAAATAATCGTATATTTTTACGACAGACAAAGTTTGCTTCATTCGTTCCTTTGCCCTTAGTTTACAGCTTTTATGGACCCTTGAGTAACTGGAGGTCCTACAGTAATTGCTAGGGTTGTGCTGGATCGTACACAGATTCAGATTCAAGTTTTAGTGGCTGTGGCGTTTAGAGTGTGAAAAAAGTTTAGCTTGTCAGCACTTTAGCTGGCAGAAGGTAATCGAGAGAAAAAAGATCTTTGTTGACTATTGTGCGATTGATCCATCTGACTTTAATCCTTACACAGCAACATAAAACCGATCCTAGTGGAAAGGTATGCGAAAAAAGATTCGTCTCAAAGATTACACTTTTTACTAATCTAACAAGCTATAAATCTAGCTACAAAGTGTTGTAGATATTTCATGTTCGCGGAGGAGATAGAAGAAAAAAATCCTATCGACGGCTGCAGTTGTTCCTTTGTGAAACATTTTTTCACTGATGTCCCTACAGTCGTTTAAATATGTTAACCCCACCACACATAACAGTCGTTGAATCATCGTGGCACTTCTGTTAGTGGTTTATGTTTTCGAAAGCTTTCACTTAGCTTTGTTCGAACGGCAGTGCTTATATTTAATGCATGATGCCACGTGAAGAAAGCAATAAAATTCATACCACAACGTAATGGGCTTTTTTTTTCTAACGAAAAGTTTATAGTTTTTGCAGAATTCAAAAGGTCTTTTTGATTGAGAGATTCTACGGTAGTTGTAATGTATGCTGGTCGATATTTTTGTTTGAAAAAGAAAAGAAATAACGGTTGGAATTGTTACACAAAAACTGTCTACAATTTGATAAAACCACCAAAGAAAACATTCTAAAATGAATTTAATTATGTACCAGCGTGGAACAACGGATTTTTGCGTTAAAAAAAGCAAATTATCTTGAATATATATACATTCAAACACAAATATTTTCTATCTATAGAACTTTATTTTTTCTTCTAAATATAGAAACATAAATCAATTAATATGAGTGTCTCGTTGTTTTGTCGGTCCGGATGGGATTTCCCACCGAGCCGAGTTTCGTATGAAACTGGTGTATCTATCGAATCAACCCGTTTTTCTGATTGTATTTCTTCCCTGAACCATATAGATGCCTTTATCTTACAAAGGTTATTAGAATTTGTTTTAAAACATGCAATGAGATGTGGAAGAAAAACATCTGAGAACATGGGACCAATGAACAACCCTGATGAAAAAAATACAGATAAACAAAAATGTTTTCAACACCAGCCTGCATTTATATAGCATGTATGTAGACTGCATTTATATAGCATGCATTGTGACCTACCTTAGTATATACACCAGCGCTACTTAATTCGTTTTCTATCACCATCACAATAATGCCAAACATTCCCATGACGAGGGCGTAATCACTGATTCGCTTCCGCTTTTCGAACAGCGCTTTCCGCCGGCCTAACCGGTATCCTACATTCGGTTTGTGCTTCTGACCGGGGCCACCTTGTATCGTGCCGGGACCTTTGCAGACGCCGCCACCCAGGCCTCGCTCCTCCATGTACCTGTCGTAGCGAAATGGTGAGGAAAATGATGATGGAAAATTAAAAGCTGATTACGTTTGGCTGTTGGTGAAAGTTTTGGCGCTAGGTTGGCGGAAAGTTGGTGTGTGTGTTCCGTTCTGCTATGCTAGACTGAACTGTACCGCATAGTGGACTGCTGATTAAAACTCACCTGGGATACTCTGAGTGTACGCCCACGAGCGCGATGCCAGCTTCTTCTGTGCATGCAGCCGATACTGTTTCCCGATTACCGGCGCACGGTGTCTTCATCGAGCCGGGAATCGACAACGTGGACACAGGCTTTCGGAGCTGAACAGGAAGCGAAGAAGAAAAACAGAAAGATGCAAACGTTAGCATCGCAGCAAGGATCAAGGGGTAAAATGTTTTTTTTTTGTGTGTATGACTATGTCGGTGGGAATTTTTGTTTGCGCACCGTGCTCTACATGGTACGGTGTTGCTGGGAAAGCATTCGCATTGGTGCGAGAGCGGGTGAGGTTTTGGTGGTGATGTGTGAACGACATGGGCATTTTCATTCGGTGGGCTAAGAAGGTGATGAACATTGGTTCAACTCGACTCTCTACGGTGGGGATGCTAGCATTCTTAGCGAACGGATGGATACATCTTCGGCGAAGCGCAAAGCAAGGAAGAATAACGTGAGCGTAACAATATATAAAATGAAACAGAAATTAAACAGCAAACAACGGAATTGTTCGAGCAATAAATGAGAGTATTCAATCACATATACTAGCGTATATGTGCCTCGATGGGAAAATTATATTTGCGATCACAGTACAATGAATAAAAGCAGTACAATTGATTGGGTCTAGATGAGGATAAACCAGGATAAAGCAGAGTGTGAATCAGTGCACAAAATGGTCTCCGGAAGTGGAATGGAAACGTGCTCAACGGCACGTATGAAATATGATGCAGTGTACGATCCGCACTTGTCCGAGGATTGTTGCGGCAGGCCGTTGAATTTCATTGTCAGACTTTATGCAGGAAGCATTTTTATTCATACTTTTATCGTTCATACGCGGTTTCTCGTGGGAGATAAAAGTGAAAAAGAAAAAAATAAATAAAATAAAACACCCCNTTCAAGCACTGTGAGCACAGTGCTCGCTTCAAGCACTGTGGAGCGCTGTTCCGTACCATGACTATCAGGCCACTAGTTTTTTGAGAATAACTCAAAAATTTGAGGAGATAGACAAACACGATGTTCTGCAAAGTTGTTCGGAATGAAAAAATGCATCCTTTCACACATTATTTGCATAATTTTATGCATGCTACATTCCGTACCATGACTATTAGGCCATCTGCTTACTTCAAGCACTGTGCTCACAGTGCTTGAAGCGAGCACTGTGCTCACAGTGCTTGAAGCGAGCACTGTGCTCACAGTGCTTGAAGCAAGCACTGTGCTCACAGTGCTTGAAGCGAGCACAGTGAGCACACTTCGAGCACTGTGCTGTATTGTGCGTACAGTAAGGTGTGCTGTGCGCACTGTGCGCACACTAGCACTTTACCCAACACTAGTTATGATTATCCAAAGATTCCGGCGGATACTGGTGAACGCTTGTTATGAGGCTAGTAAAACATCCATTTCATATGTGAGTGCAGTGAGGGTGTGATATTCTAATATCACAAATAGGGCGCTTGTTTAAGTTAATTGAACTAAGAAGGAATATTTAAATAATGCAACAAAATCTATCGAAATCGAACGAAAACCGCATATAAAGAAAACTAGCTATTAATATGTACAAAATACACACATACACACTCAAAACGGTGTAACATGTGTTTGATTGTGGTGTTTATGTGCAACCATTTCTAATGTATTGACAATAAACGTTGAAGTATTTATTTTTCTAGTGAAGATAAAGCAACAAAGCAATTTTTATTGGCAACGGACTAAACGCTGATAAATGAAACGGTCGCTAACAACTACTGCAACATATCTAAGATAAACACAGTGTAACGTAACTTGATCTATAAACTAATGGTTAGTATAATAACTATACTCATGTACAATAAACAGAATGCTTGATCGAATATGGCAAGTAACGAGTTTTGTCCATCAAACAGCGATGATTAGCAATTTTACTACTGCATAGAAACCAACGTACGTATTCATGCATTACAATGCAATTATGCGAGCAGACATCTTATGATAATATGTTACAATTCAAATAGAATACATATAGTACTGGTCGGTGAATTCATAAAACCTTTCCGAAGAATGAATGGTTTAGTCTGAAGAAATTCAAAGGCATGCATTGCAACTATTTGTAATTTATGTGAACTCTAAAAACGGCGAATCTTAAACGCTAAATTGAGTAGAAAAATGGAAATTAAAAGTTCGTTTTCAAGCAGATCTCCAACTGTGGCATATGTTGAATAATTTAATGATTACGTAAAGATCTTTTAGTTCCATGAAACTAATCCAATTAATTAAAACTATATTCACCTCACGCATAAGACCACATTTTTCCTTCAACAGTGTTAGTGTTACTTCTAAGTCATCGGTGCCGATAAACCCCTTAAGTGAAACGTTCATCAGCTTAATCAGATAAGGTATTGAGGCATAAAATGAAGACGTTTGAACAATAGCAGCTTGCATTGATGGCCACACTTTAACGGAACAGCAGTTCACTTAATATTGATGATCACCGATTAGGTGCAGAAAGTGGCAAAAGAGCGTTTTTCTCGATCTGGGCCCTAGGTTTATGCCATCAACCTCAAGGCAGCAACACCGGCAAACCGTTTGTGTTAGCAAAAGTACTATAAGTATCGGTCAATCTTGCTCATGTTCTCCAAGTTTAACAGCGGATGTTGTCGAAGAGGCGTGAGAAAAAAAAAGTTTTTTTTGTTTTGTTTTGGAGTGTCTAGTGGTATCGAGTGAATCTCGGTAAAAATAAACCATCCTTACACGGTGGGCTCAGTCAACTAGCGGGTGGACGCACAGCATGATGTGGGTTGAGTGCGAGAATTTATATTGAAATTCCTCCGGTTCACCAACATCGGAAGCCTCCCGGTGAGCTTACCGCAAACGGTGAAGATCGGCAGCAGTGGTCACGAGCGGCAAAAGCAATCATAGAAATAGTGGAAAAGACAAAATACCGGCGCGCTGTGGCGGTATCATAAAGTGGCATTAGTGCGGCCAGAAAGTTCATGTTTCGATTTGTGTTCGTGCGTGTGTGTGTGTGAGTATATGTGAATTTAGGGATCCGAAAAAGAATGGAGTAACTGGCAACGTGGGGTTCCAATGTCTTGAGGTCTTCGGGCAAGTTTGTTTGTTTGTTTGCTTCATTGCTCGGTTGCTCGTTTGCTTGTTTGGACGGTCCTTGGAGTTGAATCGTTGTTGTTTTCCTTGTTTTTGTTTTTTTTTCTTTCGGCCGGGGTAGTGAGCGACCGGGTACCCCAACACCAACCGCCAACAGCTTGTTGTTATTGAAATGGAGCGTGCCTGACGAGATGTGCACCAGCGAGAGGCGCTACCACTTCTGAGGATGTTCCGCCCAAGCGAATGGCATGTTTGGTGAAGTTACAATTGTCGGTGGCTCAATCAACTACCTCCTAGACAGTGACGTACCATTCGTATCGTGTGCTCTGATACTTGAACCCCTTGAGTGGTGGAAAATTTCATCAACCACCGAAAACATCGCCCAGTCATTCGTTTCAATTATGATCTGGCCATGTTTCTTAATTTTGCGCTTTGAATATCATATCCAAGATTATGTGCAGCTACATGGAAATATATGAATCTCTATCTATCCGCAGTTCCGCATCAACAAACAGTCGCTTGTAGCGGTTTTGTAGCCCTTCAACACCGGGGTGGATGCTGAGAACGCATTTAGAACTAGCAAGGCAACCAGCTTTTGCTGGTTGAAATTGAAATGAAACGTAAACCGTACCATTGCTCAACTGTAACCTCACATAATGTGTACATTGGGGATGAATAAGAAATGTCAACGGTTTCCTTTTTCGTGTAATTTGTTACGTTGTAGTCTCATCGGTGCGGATGATAGCGGTTTGGCTCCTCCTTGTTGTGATACATTCACAAAAGGGGTGTTACAAATGAGCATATGCCCGCTTTGTTACGTTTGCTTAGATTTCGGTTGTTTGGTTTGTTCAATTTTAAGATAACAAACCATGTTGTATAAAAAGCATTTACTTTTGTTCTGAGCTTTGTGTTGCAGCTTTGCAAAGTAGAATTAGTTTTTGATTTTATTAAATAATATATTTTGTAAGGGATGGTGTATTTGGCAATGGCGCTAATCTCAACACGACCGGATCGGTTCAAATCGCATTCGAACCGTCTTCCCGTAGCACGGTCTGATAAGCCGGCTACGTGGTAAAATTAGGCCAGGCCGTTGTACCATAAAAAAATATATATATTTTCTCTTAAGTTTATAGTTCTATTATAAGTTGTACAATAACTAAGAAATATTAAAACATTTTCGCTGTAAAAGAAAAAATTGTCTTTAAAACATTGTGCAAATGGTGTTTAATGTATTAATTTCATTGGTAATTCTTTATTTGTTTGATGCACTTCTTATATTTGCTTGAGTATAATAGCCTAGATTTTTTCTTTGTTGCTGTTATTTCTCCTGTTCAACGCGATACAATCCGTACACTGACATTTTGCACGGGATATAAAGTTTCATTTTATTCGATCTACTTCGTTTTGCTGGTTGAACACATAGCTTCGCTTATCATATACGTGCATAGAAAACATGTTATTCGTTTATTTAAGGTTATGGGAGTTGAATGCCAATGGTTTGATTCACTACAGTCAACATTGTGTTCAACAATGTACTGCAATCAGGTATGTCAAGTCAGACAATCAATGATACTTGCTAAAAGAATGCAAAAATAGGCTCGTTTATATTGGCCTCAATATTTTGAAACAAAAGAAGAAACAAAACAAACAAACAAATGGAACGTCTTTCTGCTCTTAATAAGCCGCCACAATATTCTCTACTGGTGCGCATAAGCACCGATAGGTAAAGGATTTTTGTGCACAATCAGCGCTGTGTGAAAATGAAGTATCATCACCACAGTCAACTTGCAAAGATATCGGTTTGGAACGGAATTCCACTCGATAAAGATTTTGTCTCGATGTTTGACCTGCGAAATAATGCTGATCATTTTTCATTGCACCTCTCCAAGCGTCCGCTTGGTCCGGTCGTATACCAAATCGCTTCTACCAAATCGCTGCGTTTGAGTCTTTTTCTGTGAGGAAACCGATTTTTTTTCTATTTCGATACATTTTTTCATTGTCATGGCGGGATGTCTTGTGTTCAGCTTCCAATGGAACCGGAATCCGGAAATTAATGGGAAAAACTTCGTGGGAAGCATTGGACGGTGCAAATAACATGGGCTGATAATCGCAATTGATTGATTCGGGGATTCTGCTGATGCTGCACGTACAATCTATCATTTGTCGATGGTTCGGTGACGGTTACCAACCGATACAAAATTTCCGGTTTGACGCCAACAAAGATTTATGAACTAGGCTTGCTATATAATTTCTGTTTTTCAAGGTTTATTTATTGTTGTGTTTTCTTAATTGAAATGTTTGGTTTATCGACCATTAGTAAAAATCCACCGTTACATGAATAACCCTAAAGTGAAAAGAGTGTTTCGGAAACTGCTGCATTATTTCCTTTTATGTAGGATTAAATTGTGTATGAAATTATATGAGCATACAATGTAATGTCCTTTATTAAGTAATCATCACTCACAGCAGCTTTTGCCAGTAGGGTTTTGTTTTCCAACGATCAGACCTAAACTATCTTATTATAAAATCTGTAATCGCTTTAGAGAAGGTTTAGATATTCAATATTATCTCGGGCGCAACGAAAAAATGTCGCCAGATAGAAATGCAGAGGCAAAGTTGAGAGGATTATAAAAAAGAAGCTTAATCTTCCGGCTCGGTTTATTTGCTTTCTGAGCCTGTGGTAGTTTTGTTTCGTTTTGTACCGCATCGCTGGTCCCAAGGAGGGTTATTAACGCGGTATGAAAGTATTTCATTTTCAATTAGTTTGAAATTTTATCGCTCGCTGGGATCGCATTCAACTGTTAGTCGACAAAACAATTGAATAATATAATAATAGAAATATTTGGATTGTTTTAGAACCTCCATTTCATTGCAATCATTGAGAATATGCAATGGAAAATAATCATATAGTTATTATATTGCACATGTAGTGTTACATGTGTTGGTTGTGATTTATACAAATTAAAGAAACCATTTTAATTAATTAGTTGTGTTAAAATGTATGCAAATACAATCAGCCTAGATAAAGGATAACACATAACATTGCGGAAATCCTTCGCTTCTAAATGAACTGAACAAAAATGCTGTCTATACATCACAAAACAAAATCAAACAAAATGTTTCGAAATGGCAGGAGAGCTTAAGTTGCGTTGCGGGTTGATGGGAACATTTTGTTTGCTTACTAAGCCACCATTACCGCTTGACGACTGCGCATCATAGCCGTAATGTCGTGGAACGATCCATTCCTCGGCGATCAACAAAAATGAAAAAAAAAACTAAACACCCCCCAGAGATTAGACTTTGATGAAACGTACTACCAAAGCTCTCAATAATGGTGGACCAGGGAATGTAAAATAACGTGCTACCTAACAAAGGAGATATGGTGGGGTCAATCAGGCTTCGGCAACATACTCAGGAAACTTCACTGATTTTGCCGCAATACCCAGGTTTAGCCACTCTTTCGCTCTCACTACAACTTGGAAGTTTAATTTGAACTAATGGGCTACGTTTAGTCGCGTTCGTTTGCCGCTGGTTATATCACCGCCCTATCATGCGAGACTTCGCTTTCCCTATAACGGTGCAATGTGATGAAACGAAAGGGAAAGACGACACAAAGAAATTAGCATTTTATTTTCTTCGCCAATGCTCGATTAAGCAAAATTCATTCCGGCTTGAACGCAAGTCGACCTCAGACGACGGGACGAAGCTCGACGCGGGTGCTTAACCGGTAGTATGTTTAATCTAGCGGCAATTTCCCGATAGTGCCCCAACGGTGGAGAGTGTCAGATAATTAAACGTAACTCCCGACGCCCATTATCCACTTACAATCCTTTTGTCGAAGAAGCAGAAAGGTTTGTTGGGCATTGGCGAAGGCTGTTTTGGCTGTGGTAGAATATATATAGTTAAGATAAGATAATCGCAATACCTCCTTTGTATTGTTCAGCAGAGTGGTGGTAAGTTTTACGATCGAATACATACGCAAATGCCTTGAAGTTAGGCATTGCAATAACAGAAATGGTACCTCTGCCTGATGCTGATTTTTGAGGGGTTTATCAATTTCATTTACCAGATGAAAGTTGTATTAATTCAAACTTGTATCCAGTGTTGGTAACTATACGTCATGCTTTGCAACTAATTGCACCAATATTATAAGCATAAAAATAAAATAAAGAATCGATTCACAATTCGTTGATAGATTATTGAGGAATGTAGGCCATTTTAAATCGTTTTTATTCATTTTTAAACGATAATATGAAGTTTTTGTATTTAAGCTGATATAAAGTGCAAGTTAGTACGTGTTTCAAAATGCTTTGAAGCGTTGACAACAAACATTTCCTAGAATTGTTTCCACGGCTGATATGGTGAAAATACAGATATAACTTAAAATAAAAAATATAACGCTACTTAAATTTAATTTAACTGCTTTAACGACGATAAGAAAAACAACATTTAACGGGGCAGTTACCGGAAACAGGCACCTGATGGGGTGTTGCCTTTTTTGACATATTATCATGAAGTCCTTTTTTTCGGCGCGATCCATCAGATACCACAATGATTTGCAGAACGCTTGTTCAATTCCATCATTCTAATACAATATTTCATAAATATACTTAAAGTTTAACATTTGTATACATGAGCTCTTGATTAACCTTGATGCTGAGGATGGTTCCGAGGAGACAAAGCTCAAACAGTTGAATTACTACTGCGATCGCTAGTGCGTACATGGTGAAGCTATTATTCACATAGCAACCAAACAATGGCCCTGTCAGATTGAAAATGATCGATACCACCTGTACCCAGTTGTTGAGATAGTAACGCTGTTCAAGGTCATTTTCGTACCTAAAATACCAGAGAGAGTATGCGGACAGTATGAAAACGGGACATACAGATGTAGAACAATAAATGTTAAGCTGTGGGGCCATGACATCTGAGGTTTTTTTCTCAACCAATTTCAGTCACTCTATACTCTCAAAAAGTCACTCAAAGCCAAAGTCTCCGATGGTTCTTGTTTCTCCACTTCACACAGTCTCTCAAACTGTCATGTTGGATCTCTTTGTGTCCATGAAAATATACAGTGTTGTCTTGTTGGATCGCTTTGTGTCCATGATAACATACAGTGTTGTCATAGTCATGTTGGCTTTGAGGTTTTGTGTCCATGACAACATACACTGTTGTCATGGACACTAAGACAGATGGTTGCTCTGAGCTGTCAAAGCGATTCCTTAAGAAAAACTCAAAATTTTATTAAACTTTTGTCGATGAGCCAGGTTTACTTCAAAACTCAATTCACTCTAAATATTCGTAAGCACCTGAGGTTTTGAGTGCTGAGACAAAATCTCAGCTGTCTTGGCCCCGCATCTTTATAATCACTTCAAAACGCTTGATGAACCAGCAGTATCTTATTTTTTATTTATTTTTATATTAGAACAGCCTCTGGCCGTCTAATTACTATATAGACTAGTTTTTACCACGTAGCAGGCTAGTCAGACCGTGCTACGGGGGGACGGTCCGAATGGGATTTGAACCCGGTCCGGTCGTGTTAGGACCTAGCGCCGCTGTCAAATACACCACCGGGCCGCCTCGAATCAGCAGTATCTCACGCAGTTTTAATTTGAGTGCAGTTCGATCTTGGGAGATCTCGACGTCCAGCGAGCTGTCGTTCAGGTCATCGATCTTATCTCATCGGTAAATCTAGCCACACTGGACAGCTGACAATCAGTACAGCTGGTAGAAAGAAGTCAGTAATACATCAAATGACTGACATAAACATAAATTTTGCATGTTGTTGTAACCTGTATCAATATGCCATCAGATACCATCAGTTTGACTAAGTTAGACCAGTAGCTGCGAATGCTATAAAATTCATTGACCATTGCGGGCAAAATGCCTGCATAGTTTTATAGTTATCCATTATATCAAGACCATTATAGAGGATCAATTATATCAAGACAGACGAATGAAGCGCACCAACGTATTGAACCAATTTAAGATGTTTGACCAAACCTCGTGTGAGAGTTTATACTTAATTTCACCTTGGTTTCTGACCGCTGACTGTAACGAACAGTGATACAGAGATACAGTAACTACCACTTGAAGAAGTTTTTTCTATGTTAGCGCTCAATAAATTATGTATGTTTGTTGATGTTGTAAAAACATGGGAGTTGTTACATTTGTGATGAGTTTTGTTTAATTTTTTATGCCTTTTCAACTGTGACAAACAAAAAAGTATGTTTGATATAACATGTGTTGCGAATTTTAAAGTATTAGACCTATTTCATGTACATATACGTTGCTCAATTTTAAATATACTTCACCCAGCTTTCGAACCAAGAATGAAAATCAGTTTTAAAAGTCTAAAAATAGCACACATTTTTGAATACTTCAAGCACAATCCAAATATCGAGTAGAAGTGTTTTAATATTATATATGACAGATCAAAGACTTAAAAAGAAGATGAGAATATGTTACAAAACATATTCTTAGCGGTGTTGGCTATACAGAAAATGTACGTAATCCATAATCTTCATGCAATCTGCTTTTGGAAAGGCGTTTGATTAGCAATCTGAAGAATAATATGAAGTGTAAAATATCTATGGCAAAAAGAAATATTTTTAAAAAAAATATTTTTACTTATAAGAATGGCCTGGCCGTTCTCATGAAAATACAAAAAAAAACATGGTGAACTGAATATATTCAAATATTAAGGAAGTCGATAGATTATTTTTGAGCTTTGAAGCCCATGTATTGACTGGTACGCAAAAATAAGTACAATACAATTCAATACATAACATGGAATACAATTGCTTACATCCCCCTTTATTCATTTTTCAAGTCAAGCAAAGGTGCGATTAAAGTTGTGCCAACACTCATATTAACATTATTCTTAAAAATGCGTGTTTTGAAACATGAAGAAAATGCATTTATAATTATTTATAAGAATGGCAGATAAGTGCTGCAGATGGTTGTTAGTATCAATGTATAACTGGTGTATTGTTTCAGTGATGTAAGAAAAACTGGACGGCATCATTCGAAAAAGCTCATCAACATCATTGCAAAGGCGTAGATCTTTTGAGTTATCTGTGAAAAAACAATTATATAAAAACACATGCTACCATAGGTAGATTAGGTTTTCGACTTACAGCAATGAAGAGTACAACATTTAAAGGAGCCATGCTAGCAACAGTCATTTCGATGGCGTGTTGGCTTTTGTGAAACATTATCATGAAGTCTTTTTTTTCGGTGCGATCCATCAGATACCACAATGAGTTGTAGAACGCTTGTTCAATTTCCTCATTCTAAAAAAATATTTCATGAATATATTTAAAGTTTAACATTTGTATACATGAGCTCTTGATTAACCTTGATGCTGAGGATAGTTCCAAGCAGGCAGAGCTCAAATAGTTGAATTACTACTGCGATCGCTAGTGCGTACATGGTGAAGCTATTACTCACATAGCAACCGAATAAAGCCCCTGTCAGATTGAAAATGATCGATACCACCTGTACCCAGTTGTTGAGATAGTAACGCTGTTCAAGGTCATTTTCGTACCTAGAATATCGACAGTATGAAAATGGGTACATTAACTTATAAAACAATAAATGTATAATCACTCCAAAACGCGTTGATGTAGCAGCAGTATCTCACGCAGTTTTAATTTGACTGCAGTTCGATCTTGGGAGATCTCGGCGTCCAGCAAGATGTCGTTCAATTCATCGATCTTATTCTTTAGAACATCGGCAAATCCAGCCACGCTGGTGACAAACAGTATTAACACGCCTTCTGCAGCAAGAAATCCAGGAATTCCCACAAACATGAGATAGTACTGTGAGGTAACATTCAGTAGGAAATGTGATGTTCGTTCCGGGTCAGTAAAAACGATGACAACGGCAAATGGCATTAATTTTTCGCCTTTGAGGATGTATTGAACAACGGGAGTTAGAGCTAGGACGAAGCCAGCTACAAGTAACTGTATTGTGATGAGTTTCGTCACCAAACAAATCCGTTCCATTAGTAAGAGAAGCGACGCATTATTCTTTTCGTGATGTCGATACTCATAGTGAAATCTATCCAAACGATTGTACATCGATTCAAAGAACTTCCGATACCGTAGAGCGGTGTAAAATTTAGCTACGCCCTGGTAGAAAAAAGTCAATTAAGCATTAAATGACTAGTATAAACATAAGTTTTGCATGTTTTTGTTACCTGTATCAATATGCCATAGATGGCTGCAGATTCCATCAATTTGACCAAGTTAGGCCAGTAGTACCATACAGTATAAAATTCACTGACCAGGGTTATCGAAATTACACAAAACACCAACATAGTGAGCACATTTGGCTTATAGTTAGGCTCCATTATATCAAGACCGACGAATGAAGCGTACCATCGTATAGAGTTAAGGTTTTTCACATATAAATCGTGTGAGAGTTTAAGCTTCATTTTGCTTTGACTTGTGAACGGTGACTGAAATAATCAGTGACACCGGTATCAAATTGCAGATATTAGCTTCTTTCTGCGATGAATTAATATATTATGCATGCTGTTATATGCTGTAAAAAACATGGGAAGTATAACACTTGCCATAGTTTTTTCTGAAATTATTATACCTTCTTTCATTCAACAAAGGAGTAAAGTCTATGATAGTGTATGCCGTTTTAATATACATACATTAATGTTTTAGCTACATATACGCATTCTACAGTTTGCAAATAATTATCTGAGATATTGCGTCTAGAATGAAGGGTATTATTCAAGCGATTAAAATTATGTGAATTTTTTATTTGGCAGATATATGGACAAAACATATGGCAGACATTGTAAAAGTTGAAGATGTATGGATCAACCGATTTGTCGAGAACTAAAAACATTGTTAGAGATACCAAATGAAAGTATTCCCAAGTAAAGTGAGGAACATTGAAAGACAAGAAAAAAATATGAGCATATTTTATGGCACCCTTGATACCCTTGCACGGAAGAAAGAACTAATTTTATCACAACCAATATTAATTGTATATCAGTTTATGTCACAAATGGTTTAGTATATATTCATGGATTGGTCCTTATATACATATATGTTCATGTAAGGCCTGGGCCATAAAAGCTGACTATTGAATATGTATATTAACAATTCTTTGCAGCAAAATGGCTGGACGGCCTTATATAAATTCCTTTTTTTTGCGGAACGATACACGATATTACTTATTAATTCTCCCAAAATTCTAATTTGCCTTTGATTCTATATGAATAGAACTTTAATTCGTAATGGCATTAATGATACTGTTTATTTTTTTCCTATGCACTGTTAAAGATATTAACAATATATTTGTTAGAAATAACACAAAAAGGGTATTAACTTCAATCCTTAGGCTGAGGGAACGGTAGGGATGGGATCTAGTTCCTATCATGTCGTGTAATAGACTAACGATTGACCCCAACCAGTGTAATATACTGCATTGTATGTTTTGAAATATTATTTATTTATTCGTTAATNCGAAGGCCCGAACATTACTACTACTAGCGTGGACTACATGAAATTATGGTCGTATGCGATGGAAAATGATGATTTGGAATTAACTGATGAAGAATTACAATGAACTAATAACCTTCCCTTGAGGGCAAGGGAGAGTCAGGAAAGGCCGAGTGTAAGAAGGAGAAAAGGCCGAAGGCAGGAGAGCAAGAGAGAATGAACGGAGAGGCGATGATAGGTTAGGTAAGAACGAAAATTGAAATTGTTATCAGTAGCGATTTGAACTTCAATAAAGAAACAAATCTCTCTCTTTACATACATATATGTTCATGTAAGGCCTGGGCCATAAAAGCTGACTATTGAATATGTATATTAACAATTCTTTGCAGCAAAATGGCTGGACGGCCTTATATAAATTCCTTTTTTTTGCGGAACGATACACGATATTACTTATTAATTCTCCCAAAATTCTAATTTGCCTTTGATTTTATATGAATAGAACTTTAATTCGTAATGGCATTAATGATACTGTTTATTTTTTTCCTATGCACTGTTAAAGATATTAACAATATATTTGTTAGAAATAATACAAAAAGGGTATTAACTTCAATCCTTAGGCTGAGGGAACGGTAGGGATGGGATCTAGTTCCTATCATGTCGTGTAATAGACTAACGATTGACCCCAACCAGTGTAATATACTGCATTGTATGTTTTGAAATATTATTTATTTATTCGTTAATGTTAGAAGTGGCACTGCGTTGGTATATCCGGGAATATTAAGATTGTCTCTTTGTAATAGCAAGTATCAATCGAAAAGATTCATCAACATCATCGCAAAGGCATAGATCTTTTGCATAATCTGCGAAAGATGTTTTCGAAGGATAATACATAAATGTTTAATTTCTACGGATGCTGGTCGTGATACACTTACGGCAATGAAGAGCACAATATTTAGCGAAGCCATACTAGCAACAGTCATTTCGACGGCATGTTGGCTTTTGTGAAACATTATCATAAAGTCTTTTTTTTCGGTGCGATCCATCAGGTACCACAGTGAGCTATAAAATGCTTGTTCAATTTCTTCATTCTGGAAGAGAGCGGTTAAATATAATTAATATTTGGTTAGTAATGTACATAAGCTTCATATGAAACCTTAATGCTGAGGATGGTTCCAAGGAGGCAGAGCTCAAATAGTTGAATCATAACTCCTATAGTGATCACATACATGGCAAAGTTATTGTTCACATAGCAACCAAACAAAGCCCCTGTCAGATTGAAAATGATCGATACCACCTGTACCCAGTTGTTGAGATAGTAACGCTGTTCAAGGTCATTTTCGTACCTAGAATATCGACAGTATGAAAATGGGTACATTAACTTATAAAACAATAAATGTATAATCACTCCAAAACGCGTTGATGTAGCAGCAGTATCTCACGCAGTTTTAATTTGACTGCAGTTCGATCTTGGGAGATCTCGGCGTCCAGCAAGATGTCGTTCAATTCATCGATCTTATTCTTTAGAACATCGGCAAATCCAGCCACGCTAGTGACAAACAGTATTAACAAACTTTCTGCAGCAAGAAATCCCGCAAGCCCTACTATCAGCAAATAATACTGTACGGTAACATTCAGTAGGAAATGTGATGTTCGTTCCGGGTCAGTAAAAACGATGACAATGGCATATGGCATACGTTTTTCACCTTTGAGGATGTATTGAACAGCAGGAGTTAGAGCTAGAATTAAGATCGATGCAACGAATTGCGTTGTGATCAGCTTTGTCATCAAAAAAATTCGATCCATTAGTAAGAGAAGCGACGCATTATTCTTTTCGTGATGTCGATGCTCATAGTGAAATCTATCCAAACGATTGCACATGGCCAGAAAGAACTTCCGATACCTTAGAGCGGTGTAGAATTTAGCCATGCCCTGATAATAATAAATCAAGGGTACCGATAACAGTGGGTCACAAAAAAGTACTTAAACGGTTTGTTTACCTGTATCAATATGCCATAGATGGCTGCAGATTCCATTAGTTTGACTATATCGGGCCAGTAGTACCATACAGTATAAAATTCACTTAGCAAGGTTAGCAAATTTAAGCAAAACACCAACACAGTAAGAGCATTCGGCTTATAGTTATGCTCTATTATATCAAGACCGACGAATGAAGCGTACCATCGTATGGAGTTAAGGTTTTTCACATATAAATCGTGAGATCGTTTATACTTCATTTCACCTTGGGTTCTGAGCGCTAACTGTAATGACAGAGACAGTGACAGTGACGCAGAGATCAAGCAACAGGTACATGTTGAAGGTTATGGCTTTGCAATATATTGCTACTGTATGCAATAGAAACGTGGGATGTGTATCACATGCGGTAGTATTTACTATAATTGACATAAGTTGATTTTTTTAACTCATCTGTCCAACAATTAGAAAACATGAGTAACAGGTGTAGCGATAATCGGCGAAGTATAATATCATATCAATTGTAAAGCACGCAATTTATCAATTGTCTATGAAGTGTAATTGTTTTGTTAGAAATTGTTACAATGTAACAGTACGTTATTGTTTAATAGCACTTTGATTAGAGCTTTTATTTACTTTTTATTATTTTATGCTATGGGAGTAGGAAACTTAACCGAGCATTGATTTGATTCAGCATTTCTTGACCTAATGGCAGATAATTCTTCGTAGGCGTTTCGTATGAATAATAAAACAGTAGCAGCGATTAATTAGGACGATTGTTGTATTAGGACTGTGGAAGAACAGACTCGCTGGATGCCTTGGTTGGATGTGAACGTTTACCATAATTTATGACAACTACTTGGCCAGCACTTTTGTTAATTATCCTACCTGAACGAATTGTAAGATGCAGCGTTTTGCGATAAGATATAAATTGGAAACGAGGAAGATGTCGCATAAACCAATGTAGCATGGTATTATAAGTAGTGACTTATTTGATCACAAATTAGTTTTACTCAGATAGTATGTTACGGTACTGCTAAATGTTTCGGATTCTCTCTGGAATTTTATACTTACAGTGAAGATACATGTAACAGGGGAAAACCAAAAAACTTGGTAGAAAAAGTAAAACATTTGTGAATTGTAAAGCAGATTACATAAAAGCAATGATGCAATCAGTTGTGTCACTGACGTGGATTACATAGTGGAGCTTATTTATCTACTTTACTAATGCCACAGTTGCATAATTCGCACATACATTCGGCGGATGCTGAGTTCCAATGAGGAAAACTGATTATTGTTTTATTCTCAGAAGACAAAACTCCAACCAAAAAAGCGTTCCTTCAAAGCTGCGAATGTGACTCCCTTTGTGCAACGCAATCATCGTTGCGGAAAATGTTCGTTCTTCGCTGGCAGCATAATACCGGAAAGGGAAACAAGAAATTTCTATTTGCAATGAAAACCACAAGTTGTGCGCGGTTGTTCGGAAACGAGATTTTGCCAGTGGTAAAGTTAGCTAGGTTATGGATTAAGCGGGTGTTTTCTGTTTTGAACGAGTGATGCAACCATTATTGGTGGTTGAACCCAACATTTATCTTAAAGTTTCAGCGTTATCTGTCAACAATCTCTAGCTATTTTTAATTGAATTAGTCAGTAAAAGTGTTAAGAAGATATAAGTAAATTTGTAGCAAGGATTAGATATCAAATATTTTTGGAATTCAAAAACACATTTAATATTTGTTTTAACTGCATTGAAACTACTCTTTTTCGAGTATAATATTGCAGCTTCGCATATTTCAAGTATCCACGTACACAACTGGTGCGCTGTATAAGTTTGTTTGAAACTTAACAACTTTGAAAAGGGTGTTGTCTACGAGGAATCGATTTTTTCTACACAAAGTTGAAATGAAGTATTTGCAACGAAAAGCTCTGTGACAATCTTTCTATACGACCGCCAGCAAGACGTTGATATACAGTGGATGGATGGTATCGCGCAACAAGCTTAGTGGATTATCGAAGTGCAAATAATGGATGCAGCCTGTTCAGTGTCTGGTGAACTGTTTTAACACAAAGCACTGTATGAGCGAATGATTGGTTGTTGAAAGGAAGATTGTTGTACTGGAAAGGATTTGATTTGGCACTAATGCGGTAACAACCTCGGGTAACTTAAGCGTCCATCAAATCTTTGTGTGGACAAATTGCACAAAAGCATCTCAATCATGAAGTACTGCTGCTCGGTACCGTAGTTTCGGTGCAAAATGGCCCAGAACAAAGTCTTTCATTCGGTGGTAGCATTTCAATTTATCGAAGTTTTATTTTATGATACGAATCTCTTTTGTTGGGAGCAACGAAATGCTGCCAGTGTGGCTACTTGGTTTTGGACAAAATGCGTTTTTAGCTTTCTCGGTTGGCTTAACTATTCTCCCGACAGCATCGTCAGGTTTGTGGTATTTGTTCAGCTAGCCTTCCGCAATTTCTGGTTGATGTGATAGTATTTCGTTGGAAATTTTCTACTTCTACAACTAAGATTACCACAAGTGTTCTTTTCGCTTCGAAGAATTAAAAGGATTTTTTATGTCAACATCGTCCGATAATTTGTTAGACAAATTGTAGTTTCTGTATCTAAAAAGAATCATCATGGCAAATGAAAACTGACATAAGTAACGAGAATTAGTAATTGTAGTGAAATTATTTCACTCCTCAAGATTCTGTAACTTTTACAAGATTTAAAAAAGTGTCCTTAAACTGATAATGCGATTTGCAAGATTCTTAAAACACTAGTGACTATAGGATATTGCATACATGTTTGACCACACAATAATGATTTAGCATTGATAAAAGGAAGAAATAAAACTTCACTAGTTGCTCTTGAGGTTTAGTATTCATGGTTATAGAAAAACTCCAAAAGAAAATGGGTCATTTGAGAATGGAACCCATCTCCAGAGGCTGATGTAAATCGTTTGTTGGCTTGCAATTCCCTTCTACGGGTCAGTCAAGTGGGATCACCACGTACGTGAATATGTAACGCAATATTGTTCGCTAGAGAAAAAATTCCCTCAATGTCCGCTCTGTGCTATGCTAGTCCGTTATGGTGTCTTGCGTAGGTTTATTCATCAATTGCCCTTCGACCGATCAGAAATGTAAAATATTTGCACGTATTCTATAATCATATGCTTACTGAAACTTGAGTACTATGTCTTGCTTATTGATTTGTTAAATGATATGAGGGATTTCCTAGAGCAGTGCATCAAATTTTTATTATTGAGTGAATGTGTTGGTTGTATTGTTTTATGAACATTTTTCGTAGTTACTGTGTAAGTCCTTTTAACCAAAATAATCGCACATAATTTCTTTGTTTTAAAATATATTTTCTTGAATTTTGATTTCAATGGGTTTATCGATTCATCCGAGCAACCTCACAAACAAATGGCAAGCCACAAGTGCTTCTTATCGCCTTTTCTGCAAATAAGCTCTGCTGTGGTTCTAATAGTTATTTACACTTTTTCCAGACCCACAGAAAGTACCACGAACTTGGACGAATGTCTCAAAATTTATCTGATACCAGTGAACGAATCGAAAATATTTGCCTCCCATTTGGCCACCAACAACAACATTCAGCATCACACGCCCATCGATAACGCTTTCAAACGATTTCACTGCGAACGAAACGTGTAAACCTGCCTGGACGAACCAGCACTGAAATTCATTTGTGGAAAGGGAAAAGGCAAGGGCAAGGGCACCAAGGATCTAGAATGAGGCCGCCCCTGGTCGCTCGTTTGGGATAGCGTGCTCTTTTTACATCCCTCTAGAGAATGGGGCTGATAAGTTTTATTCTATCCCATCGAGCGCGTTTGTTCGCAGCGATGGACCATTGACCAAGTGGTGGGGTTCAGCAGCAGAACCAGCACCAACATAGCAGTAAAAGGATGAATCGAGATGAGAAGTTGGATAACGGGAGGTCTAACGCGACACCTCCCGGTGTCCTGATGGCGATGACAGGCGGTCGGCAGGTGGAAGGATGTGAAGCGGACGGGTCAACTTAAAAGGACGGCCAGTAAAATGTGGAATCTCGTTATCATTCATTACAACGTCCCGTCAGCTTCGTTCTTGTGCAGCTCTCAAGATGTTCTTTTTTTGCGCTGCTAGCGGTATGTACTGGTATGTTAGAACGATGCTGTGTTCGTCGGATTCTTCACCCCGCCTTTTATGTCTATACCGCTGCAAAAATTTTTTCTTGCATTTGCTTTCGATTCTTAGTCACTTGCCACGCTAAAAAGCACTTTGCTAAATTTGAAATTGTTTTTTCTTTCTTTCACATTTTTACATCAGTTGTTTAGTTTCTGCGGTTGGTATGTGGTATTTCTGCAACGATTTACAGGTTCTCAGGGACCTTGCGAGGGTTACAAAATGGCACGAATGTTAATGGTGCAAATGGCAACAAAAGAATTTCTATGTTTTTTTTTCTGTAGCAATTATTGGATCTGTCAACAAAAGTTCAATTTTTAATGAACCAAACATTTTCCTCACGTAGGGAGAATACAAAACTAACGACCTGTTTTCCATTTCTGCATCCCGCGCTTTTTTGTGTGCGGAAATAAATATGGAATATGTTTAACGAAGAGCAACAACGAACGTGACTTGATCTGTGACATGATCTTGGTACATAATAACAACATTTGTAATAAGAGAAGCGTTTCGAGGGATCGTTCTATCATGGCAAAACTATTAAGGAGAAAACTATAATAATTACCTCAAAAATATATAATATTCGTATTTAGAAAGTTCCATATGAAGCTAACAACATGTTTGTGCCCTTAATGCACCAAAGAACAAGATGAATCAATGATGTTACGGCAAAGGCACATATGGGCTGTTGTTAAATGTGTTGAAAAAACAGATTCAATTCGCAGTTTGACAGAAATGAAAATTATTTCTTTATTTGATATAAATAGAAAAATCGATTCCGTTACATGTAAGCAGTTTTTTTTAGTCAATGCAACCATGTAAAGTAAAAACATTAAGTGAATGTGTCTATGCAACATTATCTGCGTTCACACGCAATGTGAGTTACCCGCGTTACATTGTTTTACGATGAAAAGTTTCCTGTGGGATGAAAATAAAAATTACTTTCAAGCGTACAATGGTGCTTGCCTCCCTGTTCGACCAACCGCCCGAAGTTATTAAGGCGTAACGAGTAACGAGCTCTGTTGTCAACACTGTGGTACGGGTTTTAAGTACATAAATTAAATTTACGACTTTTGGGATACCGGCGTGGTGGTCTTCCTTATCTACCACATATAATGGTTGAATGCAAAGTAATGAACATCGGACTGCGGTCGGAGGGCTTTCGCCGTGGGTCAGCCTTAAGCGGTCCGGATTTATGGAGGATCAATTGCGTGGTGAAATATGGTTACACGATGTCAGCCCATTCGATGTGTGCTGAAACGGTGATCCCATCCCTAGATGACATATACTACACTATTTCGTACCAAGTGTGGCTAGAATGGAAAAATTAGCAAAAAATGCTGTAAGCAAAGGATTGCCTTCCTATTTTTAAGCAGAATTTACATAAACTTTCTAAACCTTCTTTTCAGGTCTTGTCGTCTGTAAATGGATTGAAAATTTTAAATACTTCGATTCATTGCACCGATAGCATAACGACGGTGAAATTTTAATGCGGGTCGAGCATGTGTTAATCTTGTTTGGTCGCACGTTGTTAAGCGTCTTGATTTAATTAGACATTGTTGTGGAAAACGCCGTTCTATTGCCTTGTCACAGAGATAGCAACTATTAAAGGCGCCCCGCATAAGGAATTGTTTATCTTTGGTCTTCACAGTGCAAAAACTGCTGACTCGAAACCAAAACTAAAAAATACAGCTATCACTTTTGCGCATGGCGATGTGGTAAACACTTTTCATTTAATTAGAAAGTTGCCCCAAAGTTTCTTCAAGTGTCAGAATACGTGAATGCCACTAGGCGCACCGTTTAGATATGTTTCCTTTGTGTACGAACGGTGGGCTATGTACAGCGACAGCAGAATTTAATAAACCATTTATCAAAGCATTCTTCATGCTGATGTTTATTATTAAAATCAGCTGGCATCTTCAACATGGCAGGACAGCCGAACTTTGTTGAAAATGGTTTGCGACCCTCGTAGCGCTACTCGTTGTGATGAGGTTTTCATGAAGCCCTTTTTTGCAAGGGTGCTGGCGTGAAGCGGTCGAACGGGTATCACAGTGTGAAGGTGATACTCACGTATGGGGCGTTGGGATAGTTTCCGGTTTCTATTAAGTCACTCAACCGAGCGAAAAATGGTGCGCCATGGTGTTGGCTGAAATATCATCAGTGGGAAGTTTGCACACGAAAATAGTTTCGCTTTGTAGATTGATTTCACAGCATGTATCCTCATGCCTGCATTCGGTGATGTGTTTCGTGAATGTTTTGAAGAGGCACGGCAGTGATCAAAGAGGACTGTGTGCATTAAGTGTACCGAACACAACGGTTGAGTAAACGATGTTTGCAACAATTTTGTGCGTACTATTTTACTCCGAATTATGCAATATGATGTTCAAACAAGCACAAAAATAAGTTATACGTACGTTACATGTAAAAGTATATGTTATATGTACACCAACATAATACTACTTATTAAACAGTTTCTGGTTTAAGCAGTTCTTTCTAGATATTTAGGTAAACAAACAAAGAAATATCATACAGTCTAAAACGAAAATGGCTGATAGATAATAGTGTCTCTTTTGTCCCTCCCAATGCTATCACCAATTAGTCACTTTATCTATCCATGGTTTGAACCGCCTCTGATCAAACGCACCTAAATGTCTCTGCTAGACAACGCCAGCACGATTAACCGCTAAATCAACGTTGAACGGCGTAAATACTGAAGAAAGCACGAGTGGAATTGGGTATTAAGTTTTATTTTTTTGTGTGTGTATGTGCTTCGATCAAAGCCATTAATCATACAGTCTTGGCGCTGGTCAATCAATCATAATTTCTCTAGCGATTGGAGCACCTCTGTCCGAGTTGAATGGTGCTGACCGCTGGCCATCGGCCACTAGGTGACGTTGTGTGTAAAAGAACTTTCGCTCGAGCTGACGTTGACTGACAAGTGAACGGATTAAAAAATGCCACCCTCGGAAAAAACGACCACCGTTAGCAAAAGGACGATTGAAGGATACTTTTGGAGCCATTTTTTTATACTCAGTCACGATATCTTGCAGATAGGAGTGAACGTCATGGTAAAATTTTCTTTAGAAAACCAATGTCAGTACAGTCGTTATTCTTCAGTTGGTCCAGTGGAATCAAAAATAGTGGTGGTTCTGCAACATCTCGTTTTAGTACACCGGTAAATCGATCGACAGAATGTCGACACGAATAAGGGCACGTCTGGTACATCGATCAGAAGTAATGGCAAATGTAAGTGGTGGAATGTCGGTAGCGGTAAGCCCGTAATTGCTGCTATCCTTCGCATGAATGGCCGCGGTTAAACATCGTCAGCTGACCTTCGGCTAATCGTTATCTAACCCTCGGGGAGTGTAACCGCGCCCAGTAGAGTGATCTGGTGGAGTGGGTCCATTTCCAGTTTTTGTTTTCTGTCCTACACTAAACTGCAGGACTCAGTGCCCTAATGTTTGGAAGGCTTTTTTGCTGATTAATTCATTCGAATTTTGGACCCCGAGTGTTTGCCAGACAGACGGCTGCACTAACCCATGAGCAAATGCAGTAGGGTGTAGCAAATATTAGCATCTAATAGGTTCGCTTGATGGGGACATTAATTTTTGTCACAATGACTAATAACGACGAATACGGACAAGAGCGATCAGTAGATACAGCCATGCTGGGAAAGAACAAGCCAAATGGGAGCGTGTGCGATGAGATTGGTTGCTTTTTTTTCTCGGTGCAGTACTCCGTGCGATACTAAGCTCGTAATAAACTGTGGCAGTACAGCGCCATATACATGTTCGGGTTCCCCTTTCAGCATAATCCAGATAGCTAATGATTGATTTTATTTTTGGCAGCACGATGCTGTTAAAATCCCATTGAGTGTTAATTGCTTTCCTATTAGGGATATAGAATTAGACTGTATAAGGATCTAGTGCTTTAGAAGCTCAATGAAAACGTAATCTTTAATCGATGCGTACATATGAACCCGATAATATTTGTCATCTGTGGATTTCGTGCAGGTCATATAAATGTCGTACAAGAAATTGGTCCACAGCTGAAAGGCCGACAAAACTGGTGGTGCTAACTTGGGCTTTAGTTCGCATAGTTTTGTTTCCTACCAAAGTCGTCTAAGAAAGCTAGTGAAGGAGAAAAAAGGCGATCGGAACAAAATAGATTACTTCCGGGCTTGGATAAGTTGGCCAGTGGCACATCGTCTATGTCCACAGGAGGACTGTTAATAATCCGGCAAAACTTTCGCCTAACTAGCTGCCGTTGGTTTTGAAGAAAACGCTCGCAAAGAAGCGGGGCTCGCGCAAAATTGGACAAAAACAGATCGCGAAAAGTAGCACGAAAGAAATCGGAAGCTCGTAAGCTGCAGCAAAAGACAAGAAGTATTATGGGAATCCGAAAACTCCATTTGCCAAGTGTAATTGCATTGGACGCAGGGAGAGGCATAAAACTTTCCATCGCTCCGAGCCGCTGCCTATTTGTGTGAGTGTGCTGGATGGAGCACTTTTTCGTGGCGCGGAGAAAACACTTGATGATAGTGGTGGCGGAATATCCAACGACATTGCTTCATTTCGCTTTCTTTGTTATTGGGCATGAAGATCATTTGGCTGGCACTTAGCAACTGGGTTGAACTTTGTTGGTGCGAAGGGTTGCTGGGTGTAAATGTAATACGGTTTTAATTCAATTTTGAATCTTACAACCTTATTTATTGTGAACATTGTCAGGGCACTTGATACCGAGTGTGTTGGTATGCATACGTTGTGCGAAGGACGGTTGATCATTGGTTCCGATGGGTTCGTGCTGCTCATCCATTTCGATAGAGTGAAAGGAATTACCTTTGAAAGTGATTTATGGCTTCAGGGAAAAGCTCACGTCAACGAGGAACTGGATTCGTATGTAAATTTAAGTTTTATGTCTTACCCCGCTGAGTTGCACGATCCCTGATTTCCCGAATAAGTGTCCGTTTTGTGAATCTCGGGACAGTCGGAGAGGTTCATGATTTTTATTACGCTATACCATTTGATTGCATCGATACAGTCCTGAGTGATGGTGAAGTTTATTGCTTCCTGCACTCAAAACGCTAGAATGGGCGTCAGTTTTTACTGTCTTTTTTCTACCTCATAGTAGTTCCATTGTTCAATTGCTGAAGTTCTTGTGCTTTGAAAAAGGATAAGGAAAAAAACTGACGCCGCAGCTTGTCATAAACAGTGACACAGTTCTAAATTTCATGAATTTATAGTCTCTTATCCCTTAGAAGTGGCAGTGATGTGTAAGAAAGGATAAAGCAACGTACAGGAAAAAGAAAGTTCATGGAAAGCAAAAGCGCCACAATTGAGCAGTGGTTGAGGAAATTGGATATTTTTAGATGGATAGATTTACGGGTTGATCCACACCGGAGGAGTCATCGTTACGCTTAAAGTAGCGAGCTAATTCTGGCAATGGCAATGGCAAACGACGAAAAGTTCAAGCAGGGCCAAATAGCAATGACAGTGGCAAATCGCTCCATCATTGCGTATACAATTAGTTGAATTTTGATTTCGAGCTTCGTTGCACTTGGGAAGGTTGCGCGATCTATTGTCGTTTGGTAAGTCGCCGCCTGAGTATGGGAACGATTGGCGGGAGCAAAGTATTTGACGAAAAAATAGCAATGAAGCACAAAAGCTTGGCACGGAAGATTGAGATTGAATCGTTAGGTAGTCGTTGCTGAACCATCGGCAAAAGTAGCACAGCCACCGGCTTCAAACAACAGCAGCAGCAGCAGAACCAACATCATCCGCTGCGGAATTGTCCGGAAGCATTATCTCCTATCCCTCGCAGCAAGAGCAAGTCTCCAAACGAAATTGGTAGCAGAAATTTATGACTTTATTTATTTCGCTCAACGATCTACCGCCCTGCAGAGCTTAGTCGAGAAAATGAAAATGGAAGACCGGGTCGCAGATAGAGTCGAGCATCTGAAAAGCTTTTTTGTGTTCACCTTGTCCCGACTGACGCTTACTTTGAAGACGTCTTCGGACTACTTGGGTGGGAGGGTATCGTAACAGTCATGAGTGGTTTTAAGAAGTTCTCAAGACAACATAGTTCGCTGAAGGTTGAGTTTGATGGTTAGTGCAAACTGCACTTTTGGTATAGATTTTTTTTTTATTAAATGAAAAACGTTACAGTTGGTCAAAAGCATTTCGTTATGCACGTTAGCCATGTTTTCCAGCATGATTAATTTCACGAATTATGAGCGATAGATGTTTATGGTAAAAATAAATCATACATCATTGGGTTTAGACTGAATGGAATGCAATTAAGTAAAAGCTAACCAAGTATAAGGAAGGAAAACAAAAAAAAAAAATACGCGAGTTGTTCCTCATCGCCTAGGCTCCAGTTTTTCGCACCATTTGTTTGCCTTTGGATTGGAATGAAAATAACAAAAACCATTAAATTATTTGATACTGTCTTAAGCCTCGGACCGATAGCTATCTGAAACGTTGCCTACCATTGTACTACCGACAAACAGTAAGCCATCGCGTCCGCAGCCTCTTGGGGCTTCTTGGAAGACGCTCGCAGATCTCGGGGCTACAATTTCATTTGTCTGCGCCAATTTAAGCGAAACGCGTCGCCGTTGGCCTCTCATGTTATGGTTCGAATTTCATTCGTGCCAAAATTTATGGTAATAGGTCGTGAAAGGGGCCGAGGTTCTAAAGCCACACACTATCTCATTGCATCATGGCATGACGACGGGGCAGCTAGGACCGCCATGGTGGCAAGCTTCCATCTTGGGCGTTTTTGTTCGCTTCGCATGTTTGTTGTTTGCATTCGATGTTTTTTTTTCTTTTTTGGGGAGTGGTTGGTATGGCGAGACTTACGGCTTGATTTGCCGGTACAGTGTTTTGGAGCAAAGATAGAGATGACGATGACAAAGTGATCCAAGCCACAGAGCCACACGTTTGTGGATGCGTGGGTGAGCTGTGCGAACAACGGACCGGGCGGCCAGTAGAATCTTACGATCGAACAGAGAACAAACAGGCCAAAGTTATGGTGCAAGAAGAAATTATTGTTATGATGATTGTGGCAGTAAATGGTAACGATTTTGCGTACGATATTGAAGCTTATTGAAGGGGTTTTCTGCTGGTTCGTGACCAGCTCATGCGCCCTTCGGAAAGAGTCGTCCATCGTGTCCGGTGAATGGGGCGCGAAAAATAGTGAATAATCGAACACCGTCCGGGACCGGAACCGGGAGAGTTGAATCGAGCGATAAATCGTAATGACCTTATGCCTCACAGCACAAACCGTAAACCCAAACCTTTCATGCGCGAACCGAAAACTGGTACGCTTTCGCTCCAGTGCTTTAATGTGCCCAGCTTTTCCAACCCGACAGGGTTGGCTACACTGCTTTATTTGTATCGAACGATTTGTAATCGGGTTGATTAAACTCCCTATGGACGATACGCCAAATAATCTTCAAATACTAGAATAAAAAAATACACCCCTGAACACCACTACTGGTAGCAATGGTGAGCCTAACCCAAGTAAGGCAAGAAAACAATTCCAAGAAACAGGGAATAAACTTGCAAATTTTGCTCACTCTCAGGACGGCGGCTATGGTAACTTCACTGCCAGGATACACCTCCCGGGAGAAAACAGAAAGCCAATGAAACTGAGCGCCATAATGCTGGGGCGTTTGAAGTCAAACAAATCGAACCAGAAGCGGGAATAATAGAAAATGTCACCTTTGCTTGAAAATAAATTGTTTATGAACTTTTCCTCCCTTGTCGGCTTTGGTGGTTGGAAAAGTGTTCCAAGATGTTGTTCGCTGCAATAGCTTCAAGGCACATGCCAGATGGAAAATCGAAAGGTTCCTCCATTGTATGATCGTAAGCAATTGTCAGCTGTATGGTTTATGAAGTTAGTTATATTTTACAGCACAGATACACAGATCCGTGAGCGTTGAACGCATGCAGGCACCCAAGTCACGAAAGAAACTTTCGAGAGAAGGCTTTTCAGAAACTGGAGCTATCTAACGGTAGCAATAGTTTTTGGCCGGTTACATTAAAGTTTACTCTNAGATGTTGTTCGCTGCAATAGCTTCAAGGCACATGCCAGATGGAAAATCGAAAGGTTCCTCCATTGTATGATCGTAAGCAATTGTCAGCTGTATGGTTTATGAAGTTAGTTATATTTTACAGCACAGATACACAGATCCGTGAGCGTTGAACGCATGCAGGCACCCAAGTCACGAAAGAAACTTTCGAGAGAAGGCTTTTCAGAAACTGGAGCTATCTAACGGTAGCAATAGTTTTTGGCCAGTTGCAATAAAGTTTACCCTTTGAAACGTTTATCCTGAAAACATAGTTACTCTGATCTATGTTCTTTATTCTCAAACTACTATCCACTAAACAGTGTAACTTTTATGGGCAGGAATAATTTCTATGAACCCGTATGGATGGAGGGTTGATATTAGATTAATACCGTATTTATGTACATTTACTGGCAAAAATGTTCTAAATTACAAAAATCTTTGGAATCGGATTTTAAACATAGACTTGTTGATTGCCAAAATATTCAACTTGTGACAAGGTGTGTGTGTATACATGCATACGAAATTTAAACTCAAGATACTCCATTGAGTATTCGAGTCAATATCAAAAACGAACAGTTTACAAAACTATTTGGATTATCGATACGCAAATGATGGCCGTACCGATTAGCTAAAATTTAATTAAAACATTGCAATTCTCTTTATTGATTCTTTTCAGAGATCACATCAGTGTTTTTTAATCGAGTACAAACGTGATGGCAGCTTTCATTGGTTGGTTGGGATGGTGGTAGTGTGGAAATGGAAATTGACTGATTGGCAACGACAGTAGTGAAACTAATTGCTACGCATTTCTACAGAAAAAAGAATACCCAGAAAGACCGACAGGACAAATGGGTTCCAATGAAAAGAACCTGCACTAAGCTCGATCAAAGTGCACCCAAGCGAAAAGTATTTAGTCCTTTCTCCATTGAAAATGGGATCTGTGCATTCGAAAAACCTGTCCAATCTCATTGTTCCAAATGGCCTGTAAAAGCCAGGAAACTATTGAGTAAGAATTTTTAACATACATTAAAAGGTGGAACAAATAAAAGTTGCCGCAGTGCTCAAAGCTGTCGACCTTTTAGCTTCGGATTGAACGAGCGATAAGTTTCGTGACATTATGACCGTGCGCCGGATTAGCTACGGCTAACTGGTATTGATTTTTTCATTAAAAACACTCTTACGCTTTTAGCATGGTTAGGCATGAATTAAACACGTTAGTAAGAGCAAACGAAGGTACGGTATTAAAAAGGTTTTACCGATTAAAAGTAGATTAAAAATCAATTTGATCGAAAATACATTCAGGTGGTGCATTTCCATTCGCTTCATTGTTTGTTTCTGCCAGGGGGTTTCGAGTTTTCAGCGTAGTTTATTTATGTTTATTCTTCAGCTTGGAAATGTTTATTTTCACAGCTTTTAAACGATTTGTTAAATTAAACCACGAGTATATTTGAGACGATTAAATACGATTTGTGCCTAGACAAACTAAAAAATAAGAACGTCCGCGAAATATACTCAACTGAAACCTTANATTTGATCGAAAATACATTCAGGTGGTGCATTTCCATTCGCTTCATTGTTTGTTTCTGCCAGGGGGTTTCGAGTTTTCAGCGTAGTTTATTTATGTTTATTCTTCAGCTTGGAAATGTTTATTTTCACAGCTTTTAAACGATTTGTTAAATTAAACCACGAGTATATTTGAGACGATTAAATACGATTTGTGCCTAGACAAACTAAAAAATAAGAACGTCCGCGAAATATACTCAACTGAAACCTTAGGAAATTATTAAAAGCGTTTCTATTTGATACAATTTTTATTAAAGTGCATTTTTGCAAACAAAATCTCGGTAACCCACTTGAACAAGGAAGAAAACTGTTGAAAATTGAACTTTGTTTAATTAATCATGTGTAACATGTACTAAATATTGCATTCACAACCGAATAAATGAACAAATTGTGGAGATATTGAAAATTTAGTATCATTGTTACCGAACTGAAAAAATGTATTAATACAGTAAGATACAGACACTGTAACTGTTTACAAGCATTGGGGAAAGTGACAAAAAGTTCTTACGATCATGATTCGAATTCAACTCTAAAGCTTGATTAACATCAGTCATTTCATGAAAAGCGTTAATAAGGCGTAAAACATAAGGAAAAATAAAAACGGTAACGACTATGATCCTATCAGAAGCTTGTGGACTACATACCTTGGATCGTTCTAGTAATTGTGTATCTATTAATCGATAAGATAAAATGATTAAGTTTACTTCAACTGGAAATGTTATACATCGTTCTTGTTTCTCGCACAGGCTTTCAATTTACTTATTGCTAAGCTACGGATTTCAATAAAATCTACCACGAATTCAATCGTAGGAGGGAAAGAGAATGATTTTTTGCTATCATAATTATACGCGAGACGTGATCTCGCTCATGTAACAGCGATAATAGTACAGAATGAATGCCCACAAAGAGTGGAAGGTATATTGTTGTTTCATTGGAAAATTTTGAACGCCAAACATTGAATTGCCTTACAAGGGAACATTTAGCTTGTGGGAGTTTAGAATGTTTCACTTTTGTACGCTACCGTTGAAGTAAACTTACCTTGATCGTGGTACGCGAGCGGGTGTAGAGTATTTGCGTGCCGTACTTGGTGGCCATTTTGCAATTTGATCAGTGCTTGGCTTTTGGTTGGTTGGCACGTGTCTGTGTTTGTCGTTGTCGGGGCGTATCAGTAAGGTTAGGTATGCAGTGTATCGCCAGCCCGACCGTTCCGTAGACGGTCTGTGGTCGATCGCCTCAAAGTATGTTTGGTGCTGTATTGGAGTTCGGTCACTGTTTCCTTGTTTTATAACAATAGCCAAAAACAAAAAAGTAATACACTGTGTTGCAACAACTAGATATCATATTTAACGTTTGAGAAAGGACCCGTTCGTCCTGAGCTGCATCGTAATGTAGCCTGGGGCTCGTGAACTATTCGTGCTGATATAGTTATAAGACAGAAGCTGTGTGTGGATATCCTGGTGACATTGAAACAAATATAAAACCCTATGGGAAATGGAAAAGCATCAGACCATAATTCGAAGTTTATTTATGCAAATTCAGAATAGGTAGAACACTTGCATACACCTTCTGCTGGTTTTGTTTTCATATTCACTTTTATGCGAACGTTTTGGTAATGTACAGTTTTTCAGTTAACACATCACTTTTCATTCAGCCTAGGGAGAGTTTTTTAACCAACCATTTGCGAATAGTAACAAGAGCAAAATATGTCTTGCAAAGAGCAACAGTGCTTATGCGACTAAAAAAACTATCTTGTAATAACTGAGTCAACTGAAGTGTAATGCTCTTAAATCACAGCCGCTGAATGCACCCGAACGTGGAAATACACCAGACTCTATCAAGGTTGGTAATTGCATTTTAATTCAATCATATTCGCGAACAGGAATTATGGCAATCCGTGGGTTGTTGCATTTTTCTTCCCATCACTGTTTCGTGTCGACACTCTCGGCTAACATAGGGCATCAGCGCTACGTGACGCTAAATTGGAGCTTAACCATGAAGGACTAGCAAACGTGTGGAAACAGAGACAGAGTAAATGAGTAATGGGGGAAGAATGAAGTTTACCAGGAGTGTTGCACAACAGACAATTTCTACGACAATTTTTACATTTGCATTACGAATTAGAGACACTAAAGGAAGAGAGACGTAAAAACACATTACTAACAACTTGAGGTTTAGGCCAGATTTTACATACCGGAAGGAACTAGCTTTATTATTCATAATTCAATGTGACGATCTATAATAATTAAATTTACAACAGATACTTGGAAGGTGCATGTGGTACGAATTTGAAATAAAATGACTGAAGAGATGGCATCTTTCTTATAATTCGTAAAACAATATTTGTTGTAAAGAAGAGTCGTGTGGCGTTCGTTGCTATCGATAATGAAGTGTACCAAAATCATCTCAGAATTGTTGATATGAAAAAAAACACGTGTACACTACAATTTACTGAATGCCTATCGCAAACTGACATGATTGTCCTTAAATGAATAATCCTAGTAAAGTGAACCAGCCAGGCTTAGCTCACGTGTCCGAGGCTGAGTGGAGTTTGGATGATTGTGAAAACGTGCCGCTTTGTTTCAAGAAGTATAAATGACATATTCCATCATAATATGCTCTTGGTGGGCAACCACATTCGAGCACGAGTAGTCTTACCATAAGTCTGCCTTTATGTGTTTCAAATAGACCGAGTTTCATAAAGCACGCTTTAGAAATGCAACTGCTGTAGCACGTTGTTGCCATTTGAATTTTGGACCGGTTTTGCATCTGAGTGTTAGTTTTGTGTGGTAGCGTATTAGTTTTATCCATTCTATCATCTGCACTACCATCTGCCAAAGCCATTGGGACTCGGTGAACTAGACCCGAAATTTCAGTACATCGTTAATGGCAGTATCTCTAGGAGGCTGATTTTACCCCATTCTTGGAAGCTTAAACTATTTCATACATCCTTTCCAACTAACTACATGCATAGTAGAAGCTGTCTATTAGCACCAAGGGTTGTTGTCGTAATGTAAACCACAGCAACATTTCATTTTAGCTCGTACCCGGATGGAAACGGCTCACCATATGTTGGAGGTCCGCGTCATAACCACAGACGCGGGTGAAGGTGTGCTTGTGTGTGAGGCTGCTGGTTGCTTGGCTGCCCAGCATGGGTGGTTCAGATTTTGTGAGAAAATGAAGCAATATTCCAGCTTTCAACTCGAACGGGTTAGGGGTGGGCACGTTCCTTGTTTGCATGTATATAGTTTGTGCGGTTGCAAGAAAGGTGTCAATATGTGGCAAAAAGCGCAATGAAGATGAAGCAGGGGCAAGAAGTGGGCAACTAAAGTCTAATCTAAATAAACATGAAGTGGCGCTTATCAGCTTTCGAACCGGTTGGTTGAAACTACATATTTCTTCTCACCCGGTACAAGTTAGCTAGAACCGCGCGGCGACCACAGCCTTGGGCTAAAGGTAATCTCGAAAGGCAAAAAAACGATAGTAAATGTAAAAAACGTGTACCAACCAACCTTCTAACCTTCTCGCACCCACTAACATGCGCTACATTATTGGGGAAAAGTCCCCATCCTCGACAGGTCGATACTGTGGTTTTCGTTATTTTTAGTTGATTGAAGTGGTTTTTCGAACTGCACGTTCTTATGAACAGGAAGTGAACAACAGCGACCACGAGACCACGACAGACACGTAAGTTGATGTAGGTGATCGGATTGAAACTGCCAAAGAAATAGATGGATTGTTTGTTGGTTTGTTCGGATGGGATTGATAGATGGATTGGAATGGGTTGAACGATTGGTTTCAAGCCACCTTGAAGGAAGGATTCCTCTTCATTTGGGTGCCAAAATATTGGGAAGGTAAATCATAATCCATTCAGTTGGATTGAGTACGGTTGTGTTCCCCACTATTGGGTTTGACAAAACTACGCTTGACGTGGATGTTTTACGTATGTTTGAAGTTAAGCAACCGAGCTGTATGTCCAAAATCTAAATCGGATTAAATATCAGAAAGGGTTCCAGAAGATGAGATACTGTTCCGAACGATATACCAAATCTATCTTGAAAGTATTGTTTTGCAAAGACAAAAGAAAAAATCGAAAATGGACAGCTAGGTTTTGGTTGCATCCAGCTCAGACGTTCGCATAGAAGGCACGTCATTGTAGCTGTGTTTTTGTCAAGTATAGCATGTGTTCTGCGGAAGCCAGCAAACGGACGGAAGCCTTTCAATTGCTGTAAAACTGTACAAGTGCCATCAAGTTTTGCCAAAATAGAAATGCACTCAAAAATGTATGACTGGAGTCGTGTCTGCAAGTGTACTAATGTCGCGAACATCTAGTACAACTACATACAGTTGAAATGTTTTTGTTCAACGAATGAGCAATAATCAATGACGAGTTGTCGAACTTCCGACATTCATTAAGCAAACCACGTAGTAGCAGTCAGGACAGATTCTGCGTTGTGATTTTGAACCATGAAACATTGAAGATTGTACCGTTTAGCGAACATATTCATTACGCGAACAAAATAAAAACTGCTCACAGGAAGACTTACGATGACCTGTATTCGAACGGGATTGCTAGAATGTGCTGTATCATGAACATCAGGAACTGTATATGGTTTTCGCGGATGTTTCGGGCTTTGCTCTTTGGCACAGCAGTCCCATATGAAATGAATAATGATAGTGAGGTGTATGGAAGGAGTCAAGAATAGTAGGGAGATATAAAAAAAAATGCTGGCCATTGCACAGAACACCAAACGTTCATGGTTCGTTTGGTTTGCCCCGTTTTTCTGATTCATTTTAGCCGTTTTTTTGTTCGATTCTTTGCAGGAAGGCTGTAGAATCATTTTTTTACGATGCGGACCGTTGGTCGATGACAGTTCATAGTGCAGAAATGACGAGCGTTGGTCAGTAAAGCGGTTGGAACGGGCAGAAAACGCGCCCTGGAAGCTGTCAGAGCGAACGTCAACAATTGCAAATGACAGATCCATCGTGTGCAGCTATCAATGTTTGGACCTGGCGTCTGCTCATCTGTTCGGTATTGTTGATATTGGACAAAACTGTCATTTTAGCTGCGGTCACGATCGGTTTCATTCTGATGACCTTCCTTCCCTGTGGGGGTTTGTCAGCCTCACTGATCCCCTTTTTGCTTTACTGTCCACCAACATGGCATGTATTGTTTCCGCCAAATCGGAAAGCTGTCGAGTTGGTAAAATTTTGTCATCGTCGAAAATGGTACACATAACAAATGGCGCCGTGTCTATTGGCGTTCCAGGTCGTTTCGTCTTGCCCGCACGATTTTCACCTTCCCGAGTAGCCAAGTCGGTGCACAGCGAACGCACAAAGAAGCATGGCACAGGCTGCCGGAACGCAAATATCGCCTGGTATCTGACAATGGCGTAATGTAGTTCCCCAGTCATTTACCCATTTTCCCACGGGGCAACGCAATCAGGTTCGTCGAATTCGTTTACGTTTCCTTCATCCCAGCGTAACCCACTCTTCCGCATCCCCACATCTGTGGAGTAGAAAGTGGCATGAAAGGGAAGGAGGGATGGTGGGGGATTATTTTCTTGGGCAACATAGAGGTTGTGTGGCGCTGATGCTGCAGGAAAATTTGCTACCGGCTGCAGACACATCGCAGCGTCCCGCAGTATGTGCGAGACGAGTGCTCGATCAACCCACACGGTAGCGCTGCTCTTGCATTGTCCAACATTCGAGCAGGGTTCGGAATGTTGATGATGATGATACGGCGCTCGGCTTGATGTATAAAATGGCGCAAATTGAATGGTAAGATGTGCGATGCGAAGGAAGGAAGAAATTGGAAGCACAATATTGTTAGCAATAAGTGAAACTGCGCGAATCAGAGGCAACCATCGGAACCCGTCGAGTATCGCATACGGTTGAGGTAAGTGTGTCTATTGTAGCGTTCGCACCCGACCAATATTACTGGCGGTCCTGCCGATGTTACACCCGTGTATGTACATACACCGGTTTTTATTACCGCATGTCTGATTGCGTTTGCGTACTTGTTTTGGCTCTCGACAGATATGGTCACGGATGCAAAGATGAGAATCCAAAATTTAGATAAGACGACGACGTATATTGTTTAGAAGAAAATGGCAGAAATGGAAATTTTGCGAATAGAGACAAAAAATCAATATCAACTATTTACAATCATGCTGATATGATACGAAATGGTGCCGCGGCACAGAAGAAATGTGGATTTTTAATGTTTTTTGTTGCAAACTATTAGATTACAGTACAACGCAGGATGTTAATGTAGAATAATTAAATGCGCCTATAGTGTGTTCTCTATTTAATCTATTCTATTCCATTTAATTCTATAATTCTATAATTATCTCTATTTAAGTTAAAAGTTTATCCTCTTTGCTTTAATTAAAACAACAAAAATCGTTCCTGCTGACGTAACATAGCGCAGCACATTTAATGTGTTTTTGCTAACTCTTAAGCAATTCATCACCGGCTACAGGCAACGCAGTGATTTTTATGAGGTTTAGATAATGGACAAGAATCGTTAAATCACTGCTAGACGATCAATAATAAAAGCATTTGGATGGCATTTTTTCCTTTGATTAAAAGTCTGACTCCAAAGCAAACAACGATAATCTGGATAATTCATTCACTCGTTCCACAGTCGCCAAGCCGTTGTCCACGGTTTCATCACCCAAGGACCACTTGAGATGGGTTAGCTTGTAAGTATGGAAGAAAAGACAAAAACAAAACAAAGTTTCGGAACACGCCTTCCTGGGTGGTAAATTAGTACTATATCTTAAATATTGTCGCGAACCCATCGATAAAATGGGTGGCGTTTCGCTTAGGTGCAGTTTGAGATAATTTAAATAATTATCATGTTTTCCCAGTCTGAGAGTTTTCACTTTGACTAATCGTCCAATAACTTTTGCAAACGAAAATTTGCTTGCGCAGTGAGAAGTAAACAAAAACACTTGAAAACTTTTCGCTGTCCTTGTTCACTGTTAAATTAACTACAGGGAAAAAGGAACCAGCTAGTAGAAGTCCCACCCGTGGTCATTGTTGTAGGTGTCGCTAGCGTTTTTGTTGATGTTGACATTAGAAGGCGTTTCCAGAAGCCGAAACAGGGTAGTATTGGGTCGCTTTGCTACTAGATTAGAGGTGTAAATGATTTCTCACCAAAAGTTAAGCGATTTACGATAAGAACAAGGGAATTCTCTAAAAGAACGTATAAATCGTTCTCCACGTCGCCGATCCTTTCGGCATCCAGTCTAGTCGGTGTTCCCTTTTCCATGCTATTGTGTCCCGGGACAACAGCGCGGTAAAGCCGTGTCATTGTTTTGCTTATTGTTGAGCTGAAGTCATAATTGAGTGATAAATTTAAGCGCTAATTGAATCTCAACCGTAGTGGAGCACGGCGGCAATACAGCTTTGACAGCGAACAGAACGTGCCGGACACGGGAAACACCACAGCATCTCTTTTGCCTGTACAAGAAAGGCATACCAGGTTGATTTGCACCTTCCGACCGCCAGAACATCCCAGTGGAAAATTATCACTTTTGGTACTGTACTGGGTGGGTAGTTGTTTGTGGAAATGGTGAAACAAATAATTCTGCAGCATTCGGCGCCCGAAGCGTCTCATGGTGGGATAGGTTGGTGATGGTGGTGGTGAGGCGTTTGACTTAGAAGGAAGAAAAACGGCGAACTACAAATTTATGCTAATCTTCTGGCCGCTGGCGCACACCTGCAAGCCTTACGAAAGATAAATATCGTCACGCTTGTGGAAAACTTAGCTAGAGTAGCGCAGAAGTTGTTGCGGACAAACAATCGCCAAACAGGTGGAAAGATGGTGCAAAGTTTAAGAAATTTTGCTCGGAATCGGTTTTTTTTCTAACGTCATGTTTTACCGTACCGGAGAGTAGTTATCTTATGCTGCAAAAGAGTATTCGTAAGTCCTCCAGAGGAAACGCACAAAATCCGTGCAAAACAAATGGGACATTTTTGCCCTAGTCGCGTCAAGTTGACAAAGTTTAGGCAAAGTTTGTATTTCACTGTAAGTGCTGTTGAGATTTGATTTGATAAAGTATTTTATCATTGTTATTGTCTCGTTAAACGAAAGTAGCCGCCTTTCACTCACAAATTATGGAACTTGCAAATAAAAATTTAATGGAACTTGTGAATAGAACCAATAGTACTGTTTTGTTTCAAAATTAAATATGTACATAGTGAATTATGTTACTGTGTAATTCGAGCTGTACAAATTTCGAGCTTTACAATAAGAGTTAGATTTTGTACTATTCCAAAAGTAAAGTTTAATAGAAACAGTAATTGTATTGAAATGAACCATAGTTTGAAAGATTTACGTCTGAATGCACTTTCCAAACTGCCTCTAACGTGTTGTTACTTAGTTTTTTTTTCAGTGTGCTCTGGTTCCGAAACCACGGCAAAGAATGTCATTTGTTATCCTTATGATACGCAATTCAAAGATACGTGTGTGCACAAAGTTAGGGTATATCGCCCCAACATGCTCCACTTTTGCCGCCACGAAAATGCTCACATGACATTTCGGATGACCGTAGAAAGCAGAACGAGTTCAGCAATTCTTTATACTTATGCCTTTTTCGCATTAGTAACAACCAGGGTGAAAGAGCAAGGTACAGTGCGAGCGAATGAGAATAAACATAAAGATGTTTTATTAATATCTTATCCCTGGTCCAGTGCTTCCACACGGTCACACACGGTGGCGGTTGCAAATGGGATGAGAAACGCAAGCAAGCGAATTCCGTTCCTGCCGGTCGTGCTCAATGACCGGTAAGAAGATGTTGTGAACGAATGATCTGTTGCCATCGCCGAATGGAGTCTGCGATCGGCCATCTGCTGGTGTCCTTATTTTTTATGTTTTCCTGCCACCCTTTTTGCGCTCACCATCCGATGAAGATGATGATGTGTATCGTGTGACATCGAAGAGGCATGTCCGTACATCGCGGATGTACGATTCGACGTCGCCCACGTGCCAAACGTCGTTTGAGTGTGTGACCAACACGTAGGAAGATTCTGCACGTTTGGCGAAAGAAAATTTTTGAACAGGTTCTACCGTGGACTAGATCTTCGATGGTTTTTATTCCAGCGGCGTTTCGTCAACTGAGGCAGGCTTGGTGACAGCGTACCAAGACGGATGGCAGGTGATTTATGAACCAGCCCAGCAGCTAATGGGAAACTTACGTCTTGTTAAAATCGACCACAGGCTCACAATTGTGGCCTAAGTCGATGCCCGTAGGCACGATGTAATATGTGACACGCAATGTGTTCTCTGCTCGGCGGAAATGAAAACGCAATGATAAATATTTCTCACCTCTATGACCGACCCAATAATGTGACCTTCTGCTAAACTCGATTGTTGGGAAAGGAAATACACAAATCGTCACATAAACTCGCACACACTCACGAATGTGGTACGTAGCAAAAGCGAAGCAAATACTATTGCCATAAATTTATCACCATAAGCGTGAGAATATGTGGGTTGGTTTCGTGGGGGACAAACAACAGTGCAGTTAGAAAATTTAATTCAAAAACTTAATTTCTTCAAACTTTTTCCATTTCGGAAGAGGCTCTTTTTTGTCTTTTGCTTCGTAGGAGAGAATGATGCTTAGTAAATTGGGAAAATGATCATGATGGACGCAAGGTATTTGAAGTTACTGCGTTATTGGGAGACATTGGAGAGAAGGTGAAAAGGAAAAGTTATGTGATGAGTTTCTGGATGGTAGAAACATCAAGAGCAAATTTGTCCCTTCTTCTTCTGTCCAAAAACGTCTTATCAAATATATATTTTTTAGTTGAAATGCGATTTAGGCGTCTGTTGGTACTTTAAACACGAAATAGGGGGAAAGATGCATATATCAATAAAGAATGACACCAAGTGAGACGTATTGGTAGCACTTACTTCAAACTATGATTATCGATAAAACGTTTGTGCTAATGATACCCTGAAGCGCTATAGAAAACATACAAACGCTGTCTATGTGCCGGAGCGCGCTTGCCTATCGATTCCACTTCAAGGTGACGGAAAACATTTACTAGTTAGCGACGACATGTATGTGCCTTTGCCAAGACATAAGAAACACTAAATCAATTTGCTGCAGTGAAAGGATAGCTGTGCTATTTTGCTTCAGTTTTTTGCTAGATCGAAAACCCGCAGTTAGTTGGCAAATCAATATTGTAGTGATTTTGACCATTGCTGCATGTGACTGTCGTATCCAATTTATGTGAAACTTTGCAGATTGCACATATATAATGTTTATCAAATAGTTTATATCTACTCTACGGTTTAAACGAAACATAAAAAGAAAACATACAAGCGCTGAATAATTTCAATTATTCATTTCTGATGCATTTTTGGGCATAAAAATCATTTATTAGGTTTGGTGTTGCGATGTTTCGGAATGCATTATTACTTTTTCAATAATTGCCGCTTGTATGCTTACATCATCCAACATCTTCGTTAGTTTTGCTGGCTTTTAATCTTACATATTATAGTGAACTAGTGGCAGGGTACGCGGAATGTCTTCTAATTAGACGTTTTAAGACTTCAAGCATCGTTTTACTAGATGCAAATACAACCCAGCAAATTCGCCCAGTGCTTGCTTTTAAAGGTGCCAAAATTAAACGTTTTATTCAACAGGACGGTGATGTTTCGCTTGCATACTAAGATTGCGCGTCGGCATGTTTCCATTAAGATGATGTGACGTACCCAGGAAGATGTGGATCCGACGGGTACACAGATAGGGCCGACATTTGCAAGAGTGTATATCGTAAAAAAAGCAACCGTGATGTACCGGTACCGTCTGGGTTAAAATTTCAGTTTTTGGCAGCTATTTGATCATCGTTAGCCTGTACAAACTAATACTAATTACAACGACCGCTCGCCTGTTCCTGGTTACATAGTAAATAATATCGAGAGGCACGAACGTGTTTGCCTTCTATTCGTTGCATTGTTCAGCAATACCAGTACTCAGTGTCTCGTTTCATCGTTCATGAGAACATCAGATGAATGGTGAAAAGTTGTAGTATTTTAATTAAGGGAGCTACTTGTGTTCTCTTTTTGATTGTTTTTATCGCGAGTCTCTAGCCAACGGCGCTCGGTCTCGGATCGTTTGCTTGTGTAGCTTGTCTAGTCAACGACGATGGGTAGAATGGGTGCAACTGTAGTGAAAATGCAGTCACGAGAGACGTATTTGCTAACAGAGCGAGCCTAGTATTGTGCGGACGGTAAACAGTAGAACGCACTGCTGTACGTTCATTCGTTACAGTTGTTGGATTTGTTAGAATGCCATGGACACGGTTCGTTGGGAGTCTAAAAATAATAATTTCTATGTATCTTTCTAATGCTGCATATACGCCATGACACATATAAATGCGATGACGAATGAGACGGACAAGAAAGCGGTTCCCTTTAAAGGGTGCATTGGGCGAGGTGGCGCGAAGGATAGGATGGAATCCATCACGATTGGCCATTAGTCTTCGTCAAGTATCCTGGCATTTCGCAGGCGAACAAGGATGCGTCAGACTGTCCGCATCCTTTGCGCATAACAACAATTGCCGATTCGCATGGTTGCGCACACGACCACGGCAGACGGGATTGCGCTTAATCTGGCACCCCGCTTGGTGCTCGGAACGGTGCGTGACAGGTAGCAATATGCTAATAACACATGTCACAGCCGTCCGCCGGACCGGGTCGGTGAACTACTACTTAGTCGTGCAACCGTGCGGAATAACTGCAATGACAGTGCGAATGTCAGGAACCTTGTTAAATCGAGAGAAAACTGGCTGTCCACGACGAATTCACTCAATGTGGGTCAACGGGTACGTTCAATGGTGACGTTCGCACATCGATGCCCGGAAAATAAAATTTATGTTAAGATGAAGAAGGACAAAGGCAGAGTCTTTCTGAAGCTATTATGACTTTTTAATGTCTTCGTTGTGGTGGTTTTGGAAAATGAGCATTACGCAAGTGAGTCAAATACGTAAGGAAGCAAACCCGTCGGTGTTCAATTCATCATGATCGACCAATATTCCAATCGCCCTTCACTGTCTCGCTCACAGTTCGCTTCTATCGCTATTTCCTAGTTTTTATGGAACTAACAGTGATGCAAAAAAAATCATACGTTTTCTTTACATTCTTTGGTACAAAAGTACTCCACCGGGATTTCAAACTAGCTTTGCAGTGTGAAGAACGTCAAGAGAATTCAATTGTCCTGTGGCAGTCATGGAAAAGTATGCACATTTAATGTTTAATGGTACATAAAATGGTCGCACATTCTCTAACTGCATGATGACCGTTAATGATTGCAGCCGGAAATGGTATGCTCAGAAGCAATGCTATGCCATTTGAGGGTTTTTTCGCGTGTTTTTGGAGTTGTGGTGTCGTGAATACAAGATTCGCACAATGAAAATTAAACGAAGAACGTGAGAAAGATGGTGCAGATGTTGGTGAAACTTTTATGTCGCCTTTTAAAAAAGTTTTTCGATAGGTAATGTGCTTTGAAAATAAACCAACTGAAATTGACAGTTGTTGTTTTTTTATGCTTCATTCTTTCTTTTCAATTTGTTTAATATTCATGGTATCGCATGATTACGCTGGTTGGTGAATAAAATTTTCTTTATGAAGTGTTTATAATGTATTGTTTCCTGAGCAGACGTGCTGTACATAGTATATTGATTAATTTCTCGACAATTATAGACGATGTTTGGTTGCTCGTAAGATTTTGAAGCTACTTCCCCAATTGATTGAAGCCCCTGGAGCACCCATAATATTGATGTGAGTTCTTCAATTTTCTTCTGCTACCTACCCACTATCCATCAAGGTCTGGAGCGAGCTGATGTTATGGATAAAAAATAGCACCATTATATTGGGAGCAGTAGCTAGGGCTACACTAATTAATTCACGATGCCACCGATACCACTCGACCGTAATTGGATGAAAATCAATAGAAAATGGCGAAAGACACTTTACAACGGCGTCCCCGGTTTTACCATCCATGGGCAGGTTTCACGAACAGTAAACTACAAACATTGATGGATGGATACGGATCGATGCTAGGTCGAGTTCTAGTTTCTCCATCTTTGCCTTTCCCGGTCGAACGAAACCGCTTTCGTTGATTCCAACATTACGTAAGGTGCACTCAATTATTCAGGCAGTTTATAGTTTTTTTTTATTCTACCTCCACTCCCTCCCCCTTCCCTCCAGCTATCGTACCAGATATCGTTTTAGGTTCGGCGCGAAAGAAAACGTCACCGCGGGTTCATTTTTACCGCATAACTCATTGTGTGTCCGTTATGGAGCTGTTTCTTCAAAGGTAAGTGCAGACAGGACAGCCCATCGTACCGGTCCCATCATTTCCTCCCATCATTCATGCCGATGGTCAAGTACGCAAATAGAACATCGTGCACTTTGGATGCAGCTGGTTGCATTTACAAACGAACGGAAACATGAAGCGATAAACCGGGACAAACTAAACTGTTTATAGCTGTATGCAATCGAAAACGATCGCTTTCGCTTGGGCACGACAATCATAGTGTCTTTATTCCTGTGTATTGATGGATAATGGTTGTTGACTCTGTTTTCCTATCGTTTAACTAGGTCGTCTTACAAAGGTGGTGCGATATTTTCTATTTTACAAAATACAGCCGTTATGTCTAACGGAATTTCCTACATTTTTACGAAAGAGCTAATTTAATCCATAGTGCAATCAGGAATTTTGCTTAAGAAATAGAAATCAGGCGATCGATATCACTACCCATTAAGCAACTTGTTAAGCAATGTTACCAACTTCCGGAAGATTAGTGAGACATCTGGCAATGTGAAAAATTCAAATCAGGTAATGCGAAAAAATCGAACATGTACACTGATTGTTCTAATAGTGTCACAGAATTTAGCAATACCTAATGGTTCTTAAATAAACAGTACTACAGCAAATCGGGATGTTATTAATTGAGTTATCCTCAAAATATGCTCTTCTTCTGTTTACAAACACTTTCGGGTTTTCTAGCCAGTTTTCCAACTGATATTTCAGAAATCGGCAACTGCTAAAACAATCAACAGAAATTGCTTTAAGCACATTTAGCACTGATTTTACAATCAGTCGCTGCTAGTTTTTGGGACGTTTTTTGTAATACCACCATTAACAAACTTTGGATATGAAACAGTTTATAAGCACTACACAATTTGCATTGTACTCCAAGACGAAACATCGGTTTTATGCAACGCTAGCGTTGCTTCAGGCGCGGTTGCAAGCGCCATTGCTAATTCCCGCTGGAGTGCGCCTCAACACATGGCATAATGGCGGTGCGGCTGCTGCCCATCCAGCAGTGATTATTAATTAATTGACCTGCCCATCACTTATGCAACGATGTAACATTAAACAGCCAACCCCACCTTTCATTCACACTCACCGCAACCGCATCAGTCACAAAACCGGCAACGGCAGCACCGAACGATACCGCCTTCGCCTATGGCAAGGTTCTGTTTAGCAAGCATGTAGCGTGTGTTTTCTTCTTCTTTATGTCGACATTTGTTTGCTTTTTCATTTGCTTCTTACCTCTTAGCATCGCGCTTCACTCACTCGATCGCTGTTTTCGTTGATCATCGAACATTGTTGATGTGGAAGAAATGTTTTGGTACGGTTTGGTCGTTCGTTTATCCGGTGCGATCTACCGAAGATCTGCCCTTTTTTCTATCTATTTCGCTCCACTTGCTACCCGTCTGGTGGTATCTATTTTTGGCCACATCGCTTTACTCAAGTGCTAGGGGAAAGATCTTCTCCAATAATATACTAAGCTACGTAAATTGAGCAAAAAAAAAAACAGCACATTTTCAAGGATTTTTTTCCCAGCGTGTACGAGCAAAACAACGGGTATTGCTGCTGGCTGAAAATAGTCTGCAGAGAAGAGTAGCATATTAAGCTGTAATAGAGGTAACAGATGCACTTTAACGTTAACAACACCATTGCCTCCGGTTCTATGACGATCGAACATCAATAGCAATGCAAATATGCTTGAACGGAAGAAAGGAACAAAAACCCTAACGGTAAATAGTGCACGCGAATAAAGCACAACGCACCAACGTAAATGTGTCCAGCCAACCATTTGGCCAATTGTATTCGTGTCAGTTTTGTAACTCATAACAAATTATGGCATATGAAACTGTTTACCATCATCGCGATACTGTTTCATCCGGAATGTACAGCTGGCCTTAGATTCCTCTGGCGGCTGGTTAATGCATTTCGGATAAAAACCTTTAGCAATGTCATCATCCCAGCACTCATATTGCATTACGCAGGCGGTTTTGGGCAAGGGTAACGGAGTGTTTTGGGGATTTTATTGGTCGCTACTATTGGCCACCGTCGGAGTAGGAGAGCTACATATCCGACGAGCTGACCTGTCTCAGCTGGTGGAGGGGAAAAAAAATCACCCGAACGTCAGCAGAAAAAAAGGAATCGTAAAAAAAAGCAACAGCAACCTCAACTAACTGGCCCATTGATTGATCGTAAATTTTACATTAAACACATGAAACATAAAATTTAATACCACTGCCAGCAGACGGATTTTCTGGTTCCCGTTTTGGTACGCTGTGGCTTGCTCGCTGCTGCGATATTGGACGGGTAAGATTTCCGAACCAAGCTCAAACCAAGCTTCAAAACGCGTACTCTTTTACTTTACGTACAAGCTTTGCGCGGGGCGGCCCGGTGGTGTATTTGGCAACGGCGCTAGATCCCAACACGACCGGACCCGGTTCAAATCCCATCCGGACCGTTCCCCCGTAGTGAGCACTGACTATGCAACTACGTGGTATTTAATAGTCTAGTAAGCCATTTCGATGGCCGGCAAGACCTGGTAGGTCGTTAAGCCAAAGAGAGAGACAAGCTTTGCGCTACAGTTTTTGCTGTTGTTGTTGTGAATTGTGAGCTCCCGTTCCATTGCTTGAAATTCGAATGGTAAAATAATCTCTTTGCCGTTGGTTTGGTTGGAAAAATGCTTGATACAGAGTGAAAAATATTCTATACAACATTCTCCATGCGCGTCTACCCGAGTTAAGTCGACTAGCCAACGGGTCCGCTGTTGCTGTCCTTACACGCATCACTAATTGCATATCACGGACCAGGGAAAATATGGGTTCTCCGTTGTTTTTTTTTTTACTTACAGAAAGCGATCCATTCCACGTACGAGTAATAATTTAGAGACAGGATCGGGACAGTAAACGAACCGAAAAATGAAAAGCGGTGTCCAAAGGTTTAAGCCGTTGGTGGTGTTCTAAACCGGGCAATAACAAACGGCGTGAATAATACTTTATACACGGGCACACGGGAGCGAGTTTTCCATTCGATTACCATACGATGGGTAAGTAAAGGTCATTTTGTGAATATCGAAGCATCGAAGTTCGATGCTACCGAAAGCACATAATATGCTTGTTGTGATTTGTGCTAACGTTCTGAGTATTGGCAGTGTGCTGGGAAGATTTTTGTTGTTGTTGCCAACCAGTAATAGCTTCATTAGAAATTTCTTAATCGACTATTGCTTATGTAAAAAGTGGATTAATTAGATGTAAGCGTTAGAGCACTAATTATTTCCCCTTTCTTGTGCGTATGCGATAGTCAAACAGAGTGGTATTGCAGACGGTCTATTTTCAGGCCAACATTTTCAGTGGCAGCTGTGGAAATAAATCACCTTCCACCCTTCCGGGCTGCTCGATCGATTTCGTTAGATGAAAATCGTCGCCAATGTGAGGTTTGGTTGACCCAACCGACCTGAAGGTAGTAGAAAACCTTGGGAACGGTCTACGGAATAAACAACTGGTGCAAGCAATCGGCACGAGTTACATGCAAAAGTGGTAAGCGGAAGGCTTTGATCCTGGTGAGACCATAAAATATACGTCGTTGGGTAGTGACTTGTTTTTCATTAAGTTTCGATTATGTAAAAGGACCAAGCAGGCCATGATTTTACGATTCTACGCAGGCACTAAGACCGGGGCGTTTGTTTTCTTTTGCCAGTTCAATTCGGGGACATTGTGTTTGGAAAGCGTGATAAGATGTTGATAAGTTGTGGTAGTAAAACATTTTGTTTTGTTGACCTTGTTTAGATATTTTTTGGTTGAGACAGCGAAAAATAAAACATTCAATTAAAAATTAGGTATTTACTTAGATATTAAACTTTTATTTTTCAAACGAAAAGTGCATGAACTGGCACTTAAAAAAATACTAACGTCAGCATCTAAAGCGAACACGTTTGCAACCGAGAAACAAGATGAAAAGCGAACATAGGAAGCAACACAAGTGCATTCGCGTCGTTGCGGATGAATCGTGCCTTGTAGTGTTTTAAGTTGCCCGAAGGTGTTACCCAATCTCAGCAGTGCTCTACCAAGGCGTCCGAATCGAAAAGGCTTCCCTTGTGATACCTTTTGCCCGGGAAGTTGCACTAAAGGAGCGGCAAGCGAGTGGAAGGATTTTCGCGTTTGGCAAAAGCTCGAAAGTATTTATGCACCTCATTCTTGCTGGCACCGGCTGGTACTGAACGGCGGTGTACAAGGAAGAATTTTCAATGTCCACACCTCGTTGGTGTTCGCTCTTCGTGACAGGTTTATTTATTTAATAATCACTGCAACGCAGAGTGGTAGTGCATATCTCCACCAAAAGCTCTTTGCTCTTTCTGAAGCATTACACATTTAGTACACAGCATGAGTGTCTCCCTCAGCGCCGGTTGATAGATGGGACGTACGGTCTAGGGATTATGTGATGGGTTAAAACGATAAATCCATGCATTAAGCTCAGAGAAAATGAAAGGAAAGGGCATTTAAAAAACACAGCGTTTAAGTTGCTACTGCAATGTCCCAATACATTTTGGTAAATAACGAAATCATGCAGGAAATAACACTAAGAAAGAGGTTTAGTAACGATAAGGCATGTAAATGAATCGGAATTCATTAACCTAAACGCAAAACGTCATGTAAAGTAATGTAATGTAACCAGATGGTCGAACCTGATGAAAGAGCGGAATCAAAACCAGATCAACAAATGATCGAATCTGGTATACTGAAAGCATCGGCGTAGATGGAACAAATATGCAAAATTTCAAATTAGAATAAAATTTGACACGCCACGCAACGTGGAAACTTTTCCATACAAAAAGCGATTTAAACATAGAAAATAACAAAAGGTACATTTCAAAAAAAGAAGAAGCGATTCTAGCAACAATATGCTAGCAAACGAGAACAGTAAATCCAACGAGAAGAAATTATGTAATCACCTTGTGTTATGGGGTGCGGCAGATGTGACAACGTCAAGACATTTATCTCTTTCTTGCAATCGATCTCCGCGTCCGGGTGGTAGTGTTCATTTGCAAACGCTTAACGATCACCTGGAACGTCGGGAAAATGCACTTTTTTCCGCAAACACCGCACAGTTATGGGACTCGATAGAACGCAAGCGTTGGATGCTTGTTTTACTTCCTTATTCGAGCGTTGTTAAAACATTTTTCGATCATAGTACATGCAAACTGATGTGCTTGGTAATATGGTCCATCGTAAAGGTTGTTTCGCTTAACTTTTGTCGAACAACACAAACTGGGAAGCACCTTTGGACCGACGAAGGGTACCGAATTCCGCTGTGGGCAGGATGGCAGGTACGATGAATCTATCCACTCACCCGGCTCGGTTTTGCGTCCGGTTTTGTGCGCACAATATGAGAAACCACACGGCTCACCTGTTCGACGGCACAACGCGTATCGCGCTTTTGTTCCCGATGGTTGGCGGTAGTGCGTAGATTTAATGTGCGTTTTTCCTTTGCTGTATATCACGAGCACAGCGACCTGTGTTATTTTTCCTAGAGCACACAAACTTTACGACGATGGAAACTGCACGATGGGATGGGATGAGTTCGCGATTAGCTACGATTAGAAGTGAGTAATTAAAAGAGCGGAATTGCTGCCGTTGCTGATGCTGGAGGTTATTTTTAAACTTTTTTGTGCTTCAAACGTATCTGTTTGCGTATGTGTACGTATGTGTGGATGCGTTAGACGTAAGGAAGGCATTCCCGCACGTCACCCAGATTTTACCAAAAAATAAATGAAAAAAAAACCCGTTGATTGCGATCCGTGCATCTCTCACTTCTTCAAGTAGTTTTTGTGGATCCCCAAAACAGTAGCAACGAGACCAAGAATAGCAAAACCGTCTTGCGGTAATGCGCCAGGGGCCAGATCAGATAGGGGTCGTTGAGCTGACGATGGTCAGCGAACTAGTGTGGCCATTAGTAAAATAATGCTCGCGCACGAGACTGTACCGGAAGTGGGTGCGAGCGGGTAGCGCCTGTTCGGCCCTTTTATTCAAGGTGGGAAAACGGTTGCTGTCGTCATAGCTATGACATGCTGAAGAACGACGTGGAGTCGACTATAAAGCAAGTGTATCAGGGCTGTAAAGTCAACGAAACCCATTCTTAGAGTTGTTGGATCGCAAAAGTGTATATTTAGGATGAGACCGACCGGTATTTTCGCTGCATGGTCGTTGCTTTCCCCAACCCCCGACGGTCGTCGGGTCCGTCGCTAATAAAGGGTTATTTTTAGCGAAAAGACATGAAGAGTGCGTTTCGGCCGAGATAGACTTGCTGGATGTTTGTGGTATGGATGAACCGGGCAGGACAGCTTTGGCATCCCCGGGAAAACGTGTGAGCCCATTAGAGAAAACCGTGGCCAGCAAGCCAGGGTAGCCTATTGAGCGGCATATCGCGAGGTGCGTTTACATTCAAGACAAAATCTGGCCCGGTCTGTAGCCACTTGCTAGAGACCAGCACGGTAAACATCATCGATTAACGTTGCAGGTACAAGCTATTTGATCTTGTTTCTCCTCATCGGACCACTGGCTGTTGTGTGTGTGTGAGTGGGAGAGGTGGAGGGGGAGAGGGGGTTTGGAGAGGTGGCAAGGGGATGCCTGTGTGGTGGAAAACACCTTTTACTGTCACACACTGTCTCCTTCTGCTGTCGAATTAATGAAGAAGCATCTACATCGTTCACATCTGCTTCCCAAAGGAGCGCAGAGTCGATGGAGCGAGATCGTCTATGGAGTGGAAATTAATTACAAAGTCATACGACGTCTTAATGAGTTTGTTTTGATATTTGATGGAAGTAACAATAAACCGACTGTACCGTTCTGTAATTACATCGAAGCTAAAGGCGTTTGGAGTGCCGTTGGAATTATTGTGGCTTCAGTTAAACTAGGACATTTGTTAATAGCTCAATGCACCACTTGGTAAAGATAAAGATTTTATTAGAAAAATCTTTATCAAAGTATATACTTTAATCGATAGGTTGATTGCAAAATGATACATAGCTAAGACTAAGACACCAGCCTGGCACACCCAGAATTCATCAATCTTGCCTTGGGGCACAATGAATATTTAACAACAGCGACTTCAGGAGACCGGACGAGCGCACACAAATGAGAACAAATGGACGTTCCATATCAGATTTCAATTCGTAAGTAAATCAGTGATGGATCGGCGCACATTGTACGGTTCACGAATAATAACGGGCTGGAAGAACGGTGGTTTTGGTTGGTTTGTAGAGAGAGAGAGAGAGAAGGAGGATGGGGAGAGAATGGGAAGTGGGTGATGTGGAAAGTGAGATGGGAAGGTGTGGGGCGACAGTCCGTCGGGATCGTAGGGCTGGCAGAAGAATCTTTAATGGTTTGCATTTGCTGAGTCGTTCCATTCGACTGGTGGCTCGGATAGCGTGTTGGTACGTTCCCGTGCAACGAGTGCGCCACAATTGGATATGATTGAAGGCCATCAATAATCCATCGCCGAATGCATATCGTGACGGACGTGATTAGCGTCAGGGAAATGTCATTGGTGTGCGTAAAGTCCTAGGGAAACGGGCCATAATATTTTCTTTTGTTGTTTCGAAATCGTACGGGCAGTGCAGCAGTTGGTACTGCGTTTGAAAAGATTTCATTAAAAAAGGTTTTAAAGCTATGCAAGCGCGCTCGCAAACAGTAAGTTTGTGTGACATTGACAATGAAACGTTATTTAAACGATCGTAAATGTTAATACACATTGCATTTGCGTGGCACAATAACTTATGAGATAGTCAGCAATGAAATATGAGGGATATAGAGTGATTTATTTATAATGATGTAATTATCCTCCGAAAACTATACAATTTGCATTCAGCGATGGAGACGCCAGGTACTTTTTAAAACTGTTATTTTTTACTATACAACTGTTTTGCTTTTTTTTGCAAAGCAATAGTAATGCAAACAATAATAACAATATAAATCTGTATTGATGTAAAAAGGAAACAAGATTTGAAGTAATATTTCATATATATTTTTCCAGCGTTTGCACTAAAACGTGTTGCTTAGAAGCGAACTATGAGTATAGCTGGTCTTGCAATACCTTTTACAAATAGTCAAATATAGTTTTCGGAGGGCGTTTCGATAGGGAAACACAACCATGAACAAGCTACCAAGCAGTGTTAGAAAGACAAACGATATGCAAACTACAAGACACTGGTACTATACTACTTAGAAGATAAAAGGAGTGTGAAATTACCAGAGTAATTATCATAAATTCCACACACTATTGGATCTTTTGGAAACACTTTCGATACTCATGCCGTTGTCGGAGCACAATGAGGAACAACGTGATGGGGAACGTTGGCCGTTCTTAGCGCGTAGT